>CAUYON010177323.1:0-22309 GCA_963573935.1 Arctocebus calabarensis | reverse complement strand
AAAGATTTGGAGTTTTTGAAGGGCAATACTGTAAAACAAGGCTGGAAAATTATGTTGAAAGTTTGCATGGAGATCTTTTCGAGTTTTAAATCCATAACATGGCACACGATGATTAACTGCTAATATTTATTGAATTATTACAATGGACAGGCACAAAATAAATACTTTAATTATCCCAAATTAAAGCTCATTATAACCCCATATGTAGATCCTCTTTTTCCAAATATTATTGGTGCTGGGAAAGGCCAGTTAAAAATTTCATTTGAGGTGGAAACCTCAATTTCCTAGCAAATGGTGTGTGTGGTTGGGGATATTGTGTGTGGGTGGGGGAGTTTTGATTAGAACATACCTTTAAAGGGTGATTAACATTATGACATCCACTTATTCTATCTTACATCAACAATACACACATTTTAACTACAACCTTGTACTAGCTCTTAAAATGAACAACTTATGATTTCAATCATTTTTTTTCTTTGGTGGGGGTGCAGAAGACACATACTTTTCTCAAGAAAATCACACAATTATATAATATAATATTCTTCCTTTAGGTTTGTGTTTTTAACAGCATCATAAAGAAGGTTGCTTTTACAAAACTACTTGAGTTCTTCATGAGTTTCCTCAGAACTTTGTATTCAGACTATTCTCCTTCTGGTCACTTTTTTTATGGAACATGTTTTTAACTTTGCCAGATATTTGTCAATAAATTTGCATGTGATTCAGGCAAAAAAAAGAAAAATAGCTTCTACTAGAGCGTAGGACAAGTAACAACACTCCACCCAGATGAACAGCCTGTATCTTCCTAAATCGATTCTTTTGTCGTTAATTGACATTGATGTAGTCTTGACCACTATTCTTACTGCCTCCCTATGGTCAAAGTCCTGCTTCTCTACCTTGATTAAAGCTGGAATCAAGTGTTCTCCAGGAGATGCCCCAGGGCACTTCATTCCTGGCTCAGGAGAATTCACCCTAGAAATACTCTTTGTAGTTTATCTCAGTTAGAAACTAAATATACATCAAAATACGTTTGTTTTAGAAATTATAGCTAAGTAATGAGGCTTGGGCTATAGTGTCATTTAACCCTCTTCTCTGAAAAGTTTCCTGCTGTCATTGATGTTGTCACACCTGCTCTGCAGAAGGGGGTCACTATGGCTTAGATTCTGATTTCAACTTAATCACAATTTATTACTCTCTTTCTTAGGTACACATATTCCTCCTACTTGGCAAGGTCCCAGTAATACATGCAGTACTCTAGAAAGTAAATCCTATTAGTACTCGATATAACAGGGGATCAAGAGCGAGAGATTGTCTCGTGTTTCCTCCTCGTGCTTCTATTTATGCATTGGGATATCATGCCTGCTTGAACTAGTGATTGAGGAGAAAATATTTCTAATAGGAATTGGCAGTTAGCCCAGAAGGCCTACTCCATGCTTTGAACAATATTAACATTTGGAATCCTCTGCCCGTTGTGGAGTCTTGTAAAGATTAGGATTTATGTTTTATAATTAAATGCTATATTCTTTGTTTTCATTTTAAATTTAGAGATAGCAGTTTACTCAATTATGTGCCAAATTTTAATTTTTCATTTGAAGGTAACTTGAGATTTTTTTCATACTAATCTAGTTTCTACTGGATTTGCATATTATTTTAATGTTTTGGAGAATGTAAATATAAGAATGAGAACTAAGTATGTCTTGATCATGATGAAATAAAAGAGTGCACCAACATTCTCAGTGTTTGTCTCTTCCCCCCCATTTGCATCGTCTGAAAAGTTTTTATTTATTTATTTATTTTTTGCCTTTCTTGATCTTCATTACACATGTGCTCTTCCCTTGCTCTCTGCAGTGAACACACGTAGACATAAACACTTTTTCTCTGTTCACATGGTGCCAGCACCCAGGATCAATTTGGAACATGATGTTAAATATCAGTGTATGAAAGAAGAACTCAAAAAGGAAAGAAGAAAAGTAAAGCAATTGAATTATTGATTAATTAATACACAGTAACAGGCAAACCAGTTGAAACACAGTTCCATTGCTGCCTCCACAGGTAATATTTGAAAATATTTTATGATAGAACTCTAAAATTTCTAGACTGAATTTGTCAAAAGCTTTACAAGCTTTCCTCCACCAAATATACCTTATTAACTAGGTTTAGCTGATGGGCACCTAAGGTTATATTAATAGAATTCTTTAGGGTAGAAATTGGATTCCATGAAGCAGATGGACATTTTCTAGTTTTTATTTTTCTTGTTTTACATATATATATATATATTTTTTTTCCTATCAGATTTGTGTGAAATCATGCTATGTATCTCTCTCACTTATTTTTTTCCCTTATAGAAACATGTCCAGGCTGATGTTTCTGCCAGAACATCTACCTTTGTCCTTTCCTTTCTCTTTCCAATACCACACCTGTTATTCCCTTAAATCTGGATTATTGTACACTTGGGCTCCAGGTTTCCAGTTTTTTCTTGTATCTACTCTCCAGTCTTGCATATTTTCCTGTATCATTGTAATATTTCAAAATATTTAATACTTAGCTCAAAAATCTCAAAACCTATCAAAACTCCCAAACTTTTAATTATTGTGTTCAATTCTACCTGGTATCTCTGAAAGACAATTTCAGAAATTTTGATCCTGTTACTACTCAGTATTGGATAGTCTCTTTCTTCATTCCTATCTTTATCTCACAACTCAAGGCTCACAAGTTCTATAAATCCTGACTTTTCAGTTGATGACATCCTTCCCTTCTTAAGCTTCCCCAGTATTTGATGTTGTTGCCATTTATTTGACATTGAATGATACTGACTTTAAAAACAATTTTCATCTATCTATCTCAACTCTTTAACACAGTATAGAAAGTCCTAGACATCAAAGATGGTATGGTGACATGTGAATAGTAGTTGTTTAATAAATATTTTCTAATGAATGAACATATACATAATTAAGATTATAGTAAATGGGATCTATTAATGTAAATTAATAGATGTCTACTTTATAAAACTATAAAGCAGTCCTGGAACATTCCCTCCTTATTATAATTAAAATCAAATTTAATAGTCTACTTCTTTTGGTACTATATAACTAAGACATTAGAAAATTTTAAATTCCTACTCAATTAAGCTTTAAATGTACTTTAAAATTTACAGATATACATTATATAGGAGTAAAATAGCTATCTTCTGGTTTTTTTTAATAAAAAACACCACTTACATATACTTTAAAGTAACCCATACTAATATCTCTCAACCAGAATATTGCAAACATAAAACTTAATGTTGTTATATTTATTGCAGTTCAGTGGTGAAATTTAAATACTATGACATTCGATATAAACACTTCTAGAAATAGCATGTCTTGTAATTTTGGAAATCTTGAATTTCTCCAAACTTAAAGCACTTGTCTTATTAACACACATTTTCACATATAGTTTTTAAAAGTTAATGGATATGAACAGATATCTTTTTGAATTTTTAAAAAAGACATATAGTGCAAATATTTAGTGAGGCATTACAGGGTAAACATTTAAGTCTGAACACATTGGCATCCCTGAGAATTAAGTTCAACTCCTGGGCAATATTTCTGTGTAATGTTGGTGAAAGTAGAAATAGTCTTGCTAAAAACAATCAGAATAAGGAGGAGGAGAGAATATCTAACACTCTTGGAAGTCTTTCTACATTCCTGCTACTGTTTTAATAAGCACTTTACTTAGACTGGCTTGTACAATTATTGCAACCAGCCTTTGAGATGAGTACCATTCATTTATGGAAATATGTAATGATATATAAAGATGGAAATATAGAATGATGTGTAGAGTTGATAAATAAATTGTCCAGGCTTATAGAGCTAAAAGTGGTGGAGCCATAATACAAACCCCGATTGTCTAACTTCAGGGCTCAAAATATTATCCAATACGCTGAAGCCCCAAGACTTAGCTCCCTTATTCACAAAAGAGTCCATAATACTACAGCAATGACTTCTGTTACTGCTGCTGCTACTTCTGTACATTTGAAATGCAGAGTCAATAAGGCATATGTTGAACCGTTTACATGTGAGGGTCATACAATAACTAAGAAAATGCCATGAAGGCTATGTTAATCAGTTTGATGAAAATAGTTTAGATTGTATATGAAACCAGAACATTGTACCCCTTGATTGCACTAATGTACACAGCTATGACTTAATAATAAAAAAAAAGAGGGTCTTTGAAGGAGGGTGCAATTTATATAGATAAGCTACTTATACTTTCTGTTAATCTACCATAATCAGTGCAAAATAATACTTACAAAATAAAATGGCTTTTTATGTAGATTTACCTTCTTCAATCTCAGGTTTTTGGGTATTATGTGGTTCAAGAAACCACAGGATTGGAACTAAGTTTACATCATTTTTCTTAGAGGATCACTCTGTAGCCCATGCTAGAGTGCCGTGGCATCAGCCTACTTTATAGGAACTCAAACTCCTGGATTCAAGTAATCCTTCTGCCTCAGCCGATGTGTAGTTGGGACTATGAACTGCCAAACTGCTCTGCTAATGTATATTTTTTCTTTTTTTAGTAGTGATGGAGTCTTCCTCTTGATCAGGGTTGAACTCCTGAGCTCATGTGATCCTCCTCCCTGAGCCTCCAGTGCTAGGATTATAGGCATGAGCTATCCCACCCATCCCTAAGTGTACATTTTATACAGATTTTGACTTTGAACTTAATTCAGAGTACTGATCTTTGAGTTCAGTTTTGTTGTCTTGACAACACACATTGTCAGCCGGAAAATGGTCATAGTTGTATTAAAAGTTAAAAAACGAAAAAAATCCTTTACCCAAACTTACTAATTTAATGAGAAATTTGGAGGTTTAAGCTCTCTCTATGGTCTGCATTTTCATGAAATGTAGGTGAGTCCATTTCAAACCATAAGTGTTCCTTAAATTACCTAGCATTTAAATGCTACATGCTCATTGAACATTTACAACTACCATGTTATAATTTTAAATTCTATCACTAAATAGCTTCAAGAAGGCTTGACATATTTCCTGTTAATAAACTCACAAACCTGGGGGCTTAAGAAAACAATACTGTGAAATATGAACACTATTGAAGGATTGATAGGAAAAAAAATAAAGAATGAAAACCACTCTGTGCGCTAAGATTTTATTAGGTTACTCCACCTGCAAAAACAGATGCGGTATCTGTTTCAAATCATTTTGTCAGTGATAGTTTAGGCACTTTCTAAATGATACACAGTCTTGATTTGAGAAGTTAGAAACTTTTTAGAGATATCTCTGCTATATACAGCTATTCGAATACCACATTGTAATGTGTTTATCTTTTTTGATCAACATTAAATTTTATAGAAATTATAATCACTTTTAATATTTTTTAAAGTGAAGGATTATAATATTTGCATCAATTTATGTAAGTTGTTTTTCTGAAAACAGATTCCAATATTGGTAATTTAATTTAAATCAAGAGGAAATAAAACAATAAGGATTTGGTTACAGCTTGGAAATCGTCTGATGTACTGTGAAATTGGCTCTTTTATTTATTATTTGAACCTCTAATTACACCGTTTGTTACTACTCTTTTCCTCTTTGCCTCTTTCTCTCCTTTCCAATCTGTCCTACTCTTCTATTGCATAACTTCCTACTCTTCTCTCACTTCTTAGAGCTCAAAACCACTATATTGGATCAGGAATGAGAATAGTCAAAAGCAAAAAAAAAGAGAAAGAGAGAGATATTACAGCTCTTTTTATCTATCTCAAGCCCAGAATAAAACAGAAAATAAACCTTCATTTCTTTTTTTTTTCAAATTGTATATTTATTCCATCAAACTTACATTCCTTGCCTTCTATAAAATAACTAAATTCTGATGTAATCAAGATTTTCATATCCTTTGTGTTCTATTGATTGTAGTGATATAAAGGATTAAAAAATAATTATGTTCAAACTATATCAAAATTAAACTTTTAACGTCTAGACATTTCTAACAGGGAAATTCACCAGATGAAGATTAAAGATGATCAGGGTATTTGCTGTGTGATTAATGAATGGACCAAAGACCTTTACTGTCATTTCACTAAAGATACGTGGCAAATAAGCATATGAAAAGCATATAAAGCAAATTATATATTATGCAGGAAATATGAACATAGATTATATATCACTACATTCTTTACTGTTAGAATGACCAAAATCCAGAACACCGACAAGACCAAATGCTGACAAGGCTGTGGGGCCACAGGACCTCATTCACTGCTGGTGGAAATGCTAATGGTACAGCTACTTGGGAGAGAGTGTTGCTGTTTCTCTCAAAACTAAACAGATTCTTACTGTACGGTCCAGCAGCTGCACTTCTTTGCTTCTCAAAGAGTTGGAAACTTGCATTCACACAAAAACAGTACACGTCCTTCAGGGGGTTAGTGAATAAACTGTGGTATATCTGCACACAGGATATCATTCAGCAGTAAAAAGAAATGAACTGTCAAACCAGGAAAATACATGGAGAAAACACAAATGCATATTATTAAGTGAAAGAAGGCAACCTACAAAGGCTACATGCTGTATGATTCCAAATATAGAACTATAGTGCATTCTGGAAAAGGCACAACTATGGAGACAGTAAAAGCTTGGTGGTCCCCAGGGGCTGAATAGGGAAGGAGTGATTAGTAGGCAGAGAACAGAGAGTTTTAAGACACTATGATACTAGAGTGGTCTAATTCCTTTATACTTTGTCTAAACCCGTAGAATGCACAACACCAAAACTGAACCTTAATGTGAACTACGGACTTTGGCTGATAATGATGTGTCAGGGTAGGTTCAGGATTTGTAACACATGTATCACTCAGGTAGGGGGTGTTGATAGCAGGGAAGCGGTGGAAGTCAGGGGCGTAGGGGAAATCTCTGTACATTACACTCAATGCTGTGTACCCACCCTAAAGGACAAGGTGTATTAAAAAACTAAAACAAAAAACAAAATAAAAAAGCCATAGAGAAATGCGTATGGACGATCATCTATGTACAAGTGCTACATGTTTATACTGAGATAAAATACAGAGACTCTCCGCCAACTCTCTCCCTCTCTCTCTCTCTCACACACACACTCACACTCACACTCACTGGATTTATGAAAAGAAAACGAGAAACTCTGTGCAGACACACCGGAACACTAGGAACAATTTGTGCCCCTCTGCTCCGTGTGTGCTTTCTGCATCATCTTGGGGACAATTGTGTCTTTTTCTTTCTTTTGTCAGGAATGGGAGTTATAACCATTAACTTTTCTGACAGGATGTCACCCCAGGAAGACGTTGTATATGAATGAAAGATTATTACTTGACTTTGATTTGTAGAAAACTTATAATCTATAATTCGGATTAAATCAGGAGTTGTTCTTTCTACGGTGGCAGGATCAGGATTTTTAGATTAGCATATTTTTATTTTTTATTTCAGATTACTATGAGGGTACAATCAGGTTTCAGTGTTTGTGTCTGTTGGAGGAGGTCTCTGTTGTGGTTGTGTCCCAGGTGTGTGCCCTGGACGTGTCCACCATGCCCGTCACACAAGAGCACACCAGCGTCTCTCCCCATTCCCGCCCAACCCTGCCCACAACTTGAATTAAATTGAGTTTTTGTCTTGTGTGGACGGGTACCATGTATTACTTTGTCTCCTAATATTCATATTAGTATTGAATACATTGGATACTTTTCCATTCTCGTGATATTTTACTAAAGAGAATGTTCTCCAACTCTATCTGGGTTAATACAAAAGATGTAAAGTATCTTTTTTTATGGCTGTATAGTATTTTGTGGTACACATACACCACAGTTTCTTACATTAACATATTTTTAAAATACAAGATAATTATTTTTCTAGAAAATTAGGGGAAATTTATTATTATTAAAATTTTAAAGTTCTTTATTAGAAATTTGCATCCACAAAAAGTAGAAAAAAAGGGCAGTGCCTATAGCTCAAAGGAGTAGGGTGCCAGCCCCACATGCTGGAGGTGAACCCCGGCCAAAAACTGCAAAAAAAAAAAAAAAGTAGAAAAATGACTCAGATGTGGCTGTGTCTACCTGTAGCCCAGCTACTGCAGAGGCTGAGGCAGGAGAATTATTTGAGCCCAGTAATTTGAGATTGCAGTGAACTATGATGATGCCACCACACCCACACCCTCACTCCAGTGACAGAGGGGTACTCTTGTCTAACAACAACAAAAAAAATGTATAAAATTTTAAAATGTCTCCAGATGTATTTTTTTCTTTCTTTCTTTCTTTTTTACCAATTTAAACTTTCTTTCTTTCTTTTTTTTTTAGAGATAGAGTCTCATTTTATGGCCCTCGATTGAGTGCTGTGGCATCAAAGCTCACAGCAACCTCCAGCTTTTGGGCTTAGGCGACTCTCTTGCCTCAGCCTCCCGAGTAGCTGGGACTACAGGTGCCTGCCACAATGCCCGGCTATTTTTTTGTTGAAGTTTGGCTAGGGCTGGGTTTAAACCCACCACCCTTGGTATATGGGGCCACTGAGCCACAGGTGCTGCCCCAATTTGAACTTTCAACGACTGAGTAAATTTTAGGTGGCATTTTCCCTTAAGTGTTATAAAGCATCATTCCATAAAAAAAATATTTATACACTTAGAATGTTTATAACACAATTTGAAAAGAAACTTCCTTGAAATCACTCCTAAATTGTAATTCAGTAACATCACAATTCTTGCTTAAAGTTCAGATTATGCCACTAGTGAAGTAATATTTCTTTCTTTATTGTCAGTATCCAAGAAAACTGTGGAATACAATGAGAACTAAAGTACTTTGGATCTTTTTTTTTTTTCAAACCACTAATAATTACCAGAAAGAAAGTGAAAACAGAAGCCCATATTTTACAGAGCATCAGAAGTTTTAAAATAAAATGGAAGTTATCCTTGCTCCTCAGGAAGAATAAAATGAATAATATTACAAATGTTGAAATACTTTAAAATATGGAAACTGATCTAATATTTGTTTTTAACCCAGACTCACGAAATTTACATGAAACAACCTTGTGCTAAAAATTTCATGACATGTTTCTGTATTTCTATAAAACATTGTTTCTGGAATGACGTTTACCTTATATTTCACCTCTGCCCTTAAACAAAATCTCTTATCAATTTTGTTTTTCCTCTAGTTTTCGTTGCTTACATTTTTGAAACTTTCACTCTCTCTCTCTCATACTGACAGGTGGCATGGTTTTATGTCAACAATAATGTTCGGCATTCTCAGGCCAGCCTCAGCTATCACATCATGTCTGCTGCAGAAAGGGCGTGAAGGTTTTCGTTTCTTAGTTTACCCCTTATGACATCTACAAACTATAAAATCTAGCACGCCTGGAGCTTTTGTGAATACTTGATCAAAGTTAAAATTTCATGTGCCCTGGAATCTGTTGTCTTTAGGTCAGCATGTGAGGCCAGAGGTTTGCATTTTTCCCGCAGCCCTTGAATCCCAGGCTGTTCCAACATACGCTTTATTGCAAGGTCCTAGAGAAAATACCAAATACAATATTTTTTGGTAAAAATACCATTTCTGCTAATATTTAAGTTTTTCAATAGAATTCCAAGTAACATAGTGAATTGCTAAGCTCTGTTTTTCTCAGCCAACGGATTTTCCTTTTTGTTAGCACAGACTTTCAGCAAACTTTGGCACATATTTATTTTCTAGATAGTGAATGCTTTTACATCACTGAGTAGTCAGTTACTGGGACTTGGGGAAAAATTCTATATTTATTAGAGAGTAAATTTTTACTTATTTGTTAGATAAAGTAGAATTTTAGGAGACAAAATATATTTCTTCAGCTAATCAAACTTCGCAGAATACATTTAGAAACTATTTGCATAGATCAAATTTTGTGTGCTCTTATGGCGGGATATGTCCTTTAGCTGAAAAGTGTGTTAATAGGACTAAATACCAAAAATAAGGAAATAAATAAATAAAGCATTTTATTAAATGAATAAACATTTATTAATTTACTGTTTAAAAATGTATTTTTTTAAGACAGACTGTTTCTATGCAGTGTTGCCCAGGCTGAACTTCACCCCCCTGGGCTCTAATCACCATCCACTTCAGCTTCCCAAGTAGCTGGGGCTATAGGCATATGCAACTGCAATTAGCTTATTACCTTTTAAAAATCTACTTTTAATAATCTCCTTATAGTATGACTATTCCATTACTAATAGCTACTATTTTCAAAAATGAAAATAATTATACTCACCGAAAGTACAAAATTATTAACTTCTGATTATCATAAAAGCCTGTAAATGTGTCAGGGGGATTTACTCCTAACATCATACTAAAAACGTCATTCTGCTATGCTAGAAAATATTAATTATTTATGTTTAAATTGATGTCTTCAAATTATACACAAAAATAAAAATTTAATTATGTTGGAGTTCTAAAAATGAAATATTCAATCAGAAAATATAACGTGCCAGGACAACACATGATGTGTTCATTGACTGCACTGTTACTTCCACGTCATCATCAAAAGGTAACACAGAAGAGCACCAAAAAGGAGGAGAGGGAAAATAGTTAATGTTTGGAAACTTTTATTTTTAAACTGATTAACAAAATATAATGACCAGAAATTTCTAGTTAAATTATAATTATAGAATTCAATTTTTGAATGTAAAAAACTGTACAACTTATCATATATTGGATTAGTTTTTACCTATAACTTCAGCAAATGCGTAGAATGCTCATTTGAAGACTTCAGGTTTTACTAAAGCTAAAGTGAATTTGTTATTAAACAGTTTTATAACTAAACTGTCTCCTTCCTAAACTGGTATTTATATATTAAAATGCTATTTAGTTGTTCTCTTATACATGTAGTGTTAACCTAAATTTTAAATTTCTCAAAGAATTTGAGATGTGTTAAGCTCTTTAAATGTCTCCTGACATCCAGTCTAGCTCAGTGAACTCAGTCCACATTTCATTCATTTCATTTCATTTACTAATTACACTCGTGTACACACATGTCCCTAAATGTACTGTGGGTTGTACAAAATCATGTATATAAATTTCCATAGTAATACTGAGTTCAAGTAGCTTACACTCTATAGACTTGGTGGATCAAAGAAAGAAAATAGCTTATCTAGGCGATGAGGTCGAAGTTGGTAGACAAATTTCAGAATGACATCTGACAATGATGTAATCTAGACTAGTCACATTCTCAGAGTAAAAGAATGTTACTAGTACCATTTAAATTTTGGTAAATTATTTGTATACACAACAACAGGTTTCATTTTTCCTATACTGTTTTCATTTTTAAATAGTTCTGAGGGGGTTTCAAATAAAAAAATGCATTTTATTCTAAGACTAGAGAAAGTTTTCAAAAGTTTTTATTTTAACTATTAAGGAAAATAATTAATGTTTGTATATATCAGAAAAATATAAAGATCACAAGCTTTAAGTTTTGTTTTTCTTCTAAAAATAATAGAATAATTGCATAATGTTCAAAATACACTTATTTTCATCATCTCATAGTATCCTCAGAGTGATTCTTTGAAACAAGTTGAAGATGATAGTTTTATCTTTATTCATAGATGGTGAAAGAGGAATTAAGTTGTTCAGTGCTATACAGTAAAGGCCTGACAGATTGACTTGAGTCTTCGTCTATTCAAGTCTTACGTTTTATTCCCTTGCAAGATATGCTGAAATGTTTTGGCTTTATCGAATGGTTAACTGTAAATCTAATTACAACCTCACAGTAGCCATTGTTTAGTTAGCATAAAGGAACTTTCTTTCTTGAATGCTTTTCATAATGGGAAGAAGAAACTACACATTGAACTTACGATTATAAACTTTAAAATAGCCATGAGGAAGTACACACATTTTATTCAGTGTGTTTCATTCCTCCCTTAGATGAAATCCATATTGGTTTGAACTTCATCTACTTAAAAACATTTTCACTTATTGTTCAGATTATTTTGAGAAATATTTATTGAATGCCTATTGTAGGCAAAGTAATTCCAAAGGAAAATGGAGTCCTTGTTCAGAAAGGTAGTGATCGGATAAGCAAAATCCAGAGAGCGTCGAAAGAATGTAGACACATTTTAAGAAAGGAAAAAATTGTACTAAAATTGTAACACTAAAGTCACATTTGACTTCTTCAGTTACAAGAGATATAACATATATAAGGTAATAAGCAATAATAGTATATATTGAGTGTTACATCTTTAATACAGTTTCTTTTTCTTTCTTAAAATGTGCATAACACTTTTTGGCACCCTCTATATTTAATTACAGTACATCTGGTTAAGTGCAATGCAAATTGAAAAATAGGAAATGATTAACTTAAAAGATACGTAAAAGATCAGATTGAGAAATGTCTTTGAGGCAACATACAGTAATTGGGAGCAGAATGTTAACAGTCTGTATATATGAGGATGGCATCCTATTAATTATGAACTAGAAATGATCTTAAAAGGTAGCTACCCAGTTAATATCAAGGAAAAAATACTCTTGTATCAAAGGAAAACACTTGAGTTAATACTTCACATTTTTAACTGGTTAGAAATTATAATCCATTCAGTATCATCTCATTTAATTTTAAAGGCATTCTTGGCAAATGACTTGTGTTGGAGCATATGTCAGCATGAATTTTTATTGGGTAGGTGGCTTTTTTTCATCTTTACTGTCCTTTTTGATGTTCTTTCCCCCCTTAGAAAGATGTCACCCCTTAACACTAAGGTTATATTGTTTTAAATCTTTGGATCTGTCTGTCCTCAACACATGGCCTAGAAAAGCAGTTGTCCAAAAGTGTGAGTCCAGCATCATCTAGAACTTGTTAGAAATGCAAATTCTCAGGCTACTCCCTACCCTACTGCATCAGAACCCCGGGGTTAAAGCTCATCAACTACTGTGTAGGCAATTCTGAGGCGTGGTCAGGTTAGAGTACCAATGGCCGAGAAGAACTGAGCTATTAGAGCTATTGCAACTTATGGGGAGTCATAAGATCCTGTAAAATCTTGTCTGAGAGTGATTATGGAGGATTGCATCCAGAGTACACACTTCCCTAAGACCTCTAAAATTTAACCCTAATTAAATTCAAGGTTGTTACTGATAGGCTGATAGCTATACCACCATTACATTGGCCCCATATAAAATTGCTTAATACCAGTAGCTTAAATTTAGAGACGTTGTAATTTTTGCAAACTATTTGTTTTGCTGCTATCTTTAAGAATGCTTTTGGGGATGTTGTTCAGTCTCTTTTTCCAGTGTTTTCTACTTAAAGCCCATGGGAGAAAAAATAAAACTTAGATTTCACTATTAGGAATAATTATTTTTTGTGAGTAACTTATTCCCTTTCATCTGACACAATGAACCTTGTAATTTGATTATGATTTTTCTCTATGAGCTGTTCGAAAGCTTAGCATTAAATTGGTGGCTAACCTCTAGCAAATATATCACATTTAATGATGTGTCTGTTGTGATTCCAAAACTTTTTTCTCTGGATTCTTTTTTTCTTCTTAGATCGCTTTTGCTTTACCTTTTTAACTAGTGCAATGTAATGGGTATATTAAGTTTCTTTTTTAAAGACTGAAATGTTTCTTTAAAGTTGAAGGATTGCTTAAGTAATTAAATAAATTCAAAATTCTATCAATATAGATGATAAACTATATAAAATTTTGCCAAAAAATGGAAGCATTCAGAAAGAATTCATACAGTTTTCTATGAATAAAGTGGAATCACAAATGTAGAGTCATTGGAAATACTCTAGTTAAAATAAGAAATCAAAGCTTTGAGCGGTTCAAAGATTTGCTCCTTAGGGAGACTGGTTACTGGTAAATCAAAGATGATAATTTTAGCTCACCTAACCTTGATTGCTCTTCTTTTTTGTCTTATGGAGCTTGAAGCCTTTACTACTGTTAAAAATTATATATTTACTTTAAAAATATTATATATAGAGATATTAATGTTATATGGATGGCCCATTCCTTTATGATTGTATTCTTCATTTATATTTTTGATACCAAAAGTCTGCATAGAAAAGTAAATTTTTCTTGTAAGAATTATAATTATCCACAGCATTAAGCATTCAGAACCCTAGAGTTAAAGAGATTTGAGAGATTGGATGAAGAAATTGAGGCCTCAAAGACTACTTGCCCAAAGTAATATGGCTGTTTAGGAGGAGAATCAGGACTAAAATATAAGCCTAATTACTCCTTATGGAGGAGTTTTTGCCACCACCAAGAAAGGCAAACAAAAACATTTTTTTAAATATAAGAAATAATGGGTAATTGGTCAATTATTGCAGAGAAGGTATAAGCTGGGATAAAGATGAAGAATTGTTAAAAATCATTTAATTGTACCTATCTTTTTTTTTGGAATAGGGCCTATTCTTTTATCACATTTATCAATCTTTTTATCCATTCTGTTCCATAAATGCATATCACAACTCACTTCAGGAGGTAACTGAGTGAGCTGTACAGTGATAAATTTTACTTGTTAGGAGAAATTACATTCACTAACTTGAGCTACTTCAGCATGAAATTGAAAAAGAATCATTTCGTCTTCATTTACATTCTTGATTCAATGAGAAAAATGTGAATTAACCCAACAGAACTACAGATGCATTGCTTCAGATAGAAAAGGTAAACTAAATTGGTGTCATTAGAAGTTCATAAATTGATACATCCCCCCAATTTATTGAGATTTTAGATCTCAAGCAAGGTTATGGAGGTTAGTTATGCTTAGCAGATACATGTTTTCAAGTATTCATTTTGTCCTTTGGTTCCATTTTACTGTTTTTGATACATCTTTATCAATACTCCTCTGCGTTTTTCATTTCTGACCTAAGCCGTGCACATCATTTCTTAATCAAAATCACTGGGATAGTGCTGCGGTTCACTAGCCTTAGGAGCTGCTATTTGCCTTGAATAAATTACATGAAAACATGTTGATTGATAGATGTTGCATGTCAGAAAAGAAGATAACTGTATCTTCTTCAGCTTACTAAAAGGTCATGCACACAGAGTGATAGGAACAGCCACAGATAACTTTGAGATAAAGTGTATCGTGAAAAGGTGTGCAATCTTGTAACCGTGAAACCCGAACTTGAAAGCCATTTTCTTTTCAAATACAAATTATATATTCACTTACAGTTAAGTGCTAAGGTAAAAATAAAATGTGCTTTATCATAAGTATATATTCCAGTATTTTTAGTAACACAAAAATCTCTGCTTATGTGGTTAAAACAGTGTAATTCATAATCATTTTTTTAAATTGACCTTGTACGTTACTTAAGATATTATAATGATATGGAAAGATTTTGAAAAAGGACCTTAATAGATTTCATAATACACATTTATGTAGCAGTTTTAGAGAAATGAAAGATATCTACATGTAAATAAATGGTTAACATTAATAAATTGGAAACAAGTTTTTATAGCCATTTATTTTAGCTTGAATTTCTCCCACTTAATGTAGTCAAGAATCTGAGGCTTGAGGCGTACATTGTGTTGTTTGTTTTGTTTTCCAGGCCATCGGTATATTTCTACATTGTGGGGTTTTAAAATGCATTTACCTAAATGTTTAAAAAGACAGAACCAAAAGTACTTTTTTAAAAGTCTACATGTAAATATTGTGATTTAAGTCATTCAGTATGCTAGAGGCATATTTGTGCTAATGTTATGCCTTATTTTTTTAAGGAATTCTTTTCTATCAATATTCCATATCTTTGCATTTCATTAATCTAGCTTATCTTTGAAAAGTTTGGTTAAAAAAGAAATCTAACAGTGCTTTGGAAGTACACTTTTAAAAATAGGATGGAATGTTTTTAGTCAGAAAAAGACTCGCTACGTTCTTATCTATCCCAAATTACTTTGTTCTCCAACAGAGCTGCCAAACTGTCAAACTGTCCAGCCTCAGTATATAACAAAGATTCTGTTGTATTGTAAAGATATTCATAACAATTTTTATGGAAGGCTGAGAGTGTATAAGTTCACAGTTGTAGCGATAACATGGCACTCTCCCCTGTTTGGCTTGTTTATATTGGCGCAGATCCCTAAAGTGGAGACTGACAGAGTCATGCAGAAATCTGGTATTTGAGCTGAAATTTACACACTTTAAGTGATGAACTAAACAGGCTGGTGTTTTCTTTTTCTTACTCAAAAAGTGCAAGGTTACACAATACAGACGGTTTTCATCTTTTCCCATAAATGCACAGATTCCTGGGATATAAATGACTGAATTCATCACCAATTCATCAGGGACGCTGAGCTATGCAGTTCTGTTTACAGTGGCAGAAAGTTAATATAAATTTTCATCAGAAGGGGAAGTTTACACATATGATTCTATTTGTCCTTCATTATTAGCACCTGAGTCTAGGCTAGAACGCATAATTGTCTACAGGCACAGGCCAAATAGATGCAAGGGAAAGGCAAATAAGCACACCAAAAATAATTTTATGGTTGTCTGTTACAATTCTCTCACTGGGATTCTTAATCTAGAAAATCAATAAACAACAGGAGTGAAACTCTTTTCCTCTGCTCAGGCATGGCACAGACGAAAGTAGCACACAGAAAGACCATTGTGCTTTTTTTGTTTTACTTTATTCTTTCTGTGAAGTTTATTGGATCAGTTTCTACTCAAGCAAAATATATCCTGAGTTAGTCTGTTAATGTTATACATTTTGCAATCATTTTTTTTCATTCAAGTGACAGTAAATTTGATAGGATAAAAACAGTGCCTTCATTTAATTTTTTAAAGTAAGTTAATGTAGGGGTATCTATTTAAATATTTTCATTTTAAAATTCTATAATATCATCTGAAAAATTTGTGGACACTCCCAGGTATTCTGCATAGACCGGATTCTGATTTTAGGGTTGTGGAAATAACCTATTCCATAATAAATTTTGATGTAAATATATTAAAAATAGCCTATTTTGGAGCATCGGGCTCCACCATCATTGAGGATACTTTTATTATATCTAATTTTATGCTTAGTAAATTTTTAATATAGCTTATTTTATCTGAATTTTGTCTTTTAAGTTAAATTATGGTAAATTAATTCACTTTTTACATACTATTGATAATTGTTTATTTCCCCCCAAATCTGGACCTCAGTATAAACTTTAACATTATCTTATTCTCAAATAATCTATGTTGTTTTCTGTCCCTGTTTGCTCCTTGTAGCCACTTCTTTGTCTAGTAAACAAATATCAAATAAATTTCATTTGTACTGGTTTGTAGACATAAATGATAGTGCCCATCAAAGAAAAGACCAGATGTCTGTTTCTCACATAGATTTAAGCAAATTTAGATTCTATACAATTTATAGAAGTCCAAATATGAAATGTGATCTCTAGGTACTACACGAAAGTATAATATTGAAAAAGGATTTTGACGTGATAGGAAATTTCTTACAAATATATATTTTGGTAATTTTTCACACAGATTAAAAAGCATTCAAATTCATGTTTGCTATAATCTATAAAATCAAATTTACTTTCTATATTTTTCCAGTTTGCATGCTTGAATCTCTGGATGTATACTTTGTGGGTTTATTTATTATTCTAAGCAGATTTTTTCAGAATCTTTCATTACTTCGTTTCTCCATTTGTCCTACTTAGCTTGAAAGAATTGTCAGTCACTTTCTTCCACATTTTTCTAAAGAATGTTGACCATGATGATAATATCCTGCAATTCACCTAAATTTATACAGGTTATACTCGCCGCAGGATTTCTATAGTGAAACGATGCAGATTTACTGGGGTGCCACACTTAGGAAATATTATTTCTGTCCCTTGATGTCAATATTGAACATTCTTCCACTATATTCTACACATTCTTTAAAGCGAAATCCTTTGAAGTTATAGATAATGTTTGTAATAAATTTCTTCTTTTATACTTATGGTTTACTTACTAAAATATTTGAAAAGAGGCTACATTGGTATTCACCCCAAAGAGAAAAAGAGTCACACAGGGAAGGGGGTTGTGTCAACATGATGAGTATTTGGATGGAAACTAAACAAATCATGCAAATAGACACATGTTTTCATATAAAATATATGGATAAAATGTTCGGGTTTCACCAGATGTGTGGAAACATGTGGACGTAACCATGACCTCTTTGTGACCCCTTCTCTTGCCTATCAGGTAGACAGAGTTTAAATGACTGGCTTACAAGCATTTGGTATTGGATTAAAAAAAATGTTCAGGACTTCACTCTGCCTTGAGTTGAGTGTTGTTTTTTTTTTTTCTTTCATTGCAACATCCTGAACTCAAACTACTTTGTCTTTACAGCAGACAATTAGTTTGATTGCTTTTAATTAGAAATTAACTGATTTATTTTAACTATCAGTTGGTTACTTATCAATTCCAATCATACATCTAGGCTTTCACAAACGCATATCCTCAATATGGTTCTGACTTACCTCTCTTTCTTTGTTGTCTCTGTTTCTTTTTTGGGGATAAAACCTCACTAATTTATATCATAAATCGCAGATTAATTAAACAATGTACTCATTAAATCAAGATTACAGGAGGAAGGATTTAAGGAATCAAATTGTTTTCAAACACTTGAACTCACGCAGGAGCACTCATTCTCATATGAATAATGTGCTAATTACAAATAACTCTTTTCTATTAATTAAGGGAGGTCAGTGGGACTTCTACTTGGCAATAGTTTCCGTGTTCAAGTTGCTATATGTACTTGAATTTAATGAAACTGAATTACCTTTAAAATGTCAGGCTTTTTAAATTTTTCTGTAATTATTTGCACTTATTCCTTTTAATTATTATAATGGAGAGAGGTTTAATTCTATATACATATTTAAGCTATCAATTTCATATATTTTAGCAGTATTTGAAGATAATAATAGGTGAAGTCAGGAAAAATAATTCTGGGAAAAAAGTCAACACAGAAGATTTTATACGGTGTAGTTGATTTCAGAACAAGACCAGAAAACCCTCAACGACCTGTTAAAACTTTTTGGGGGATCCCCATTGATACTAGTTTTACTATGTCATAGATGGCAAATAGATATTATCTTATATGCACCTACAATTAATATTTTTATATTCAGAAGAATTCTATAGTCACAGCTCTCTTTAGCGGATAAAAAGACAGTATGGAAAAAACAAAGAAACAAACAGTATGGAAAAATTGTGTCTGTTACAGAGAAAGGGAAGGAAGTAGAATCCTTGTGCTCTCACCATATTTTATGATGGTCCTAAACTCTAGCTATTCCATTCTGTTAGATTTTCCTGAACATGTCTTTATTTATGCTTCTTGTCATTTTTAGCTCTTTGTTTATATTTGATATTTCATACCCACATTAATAAAAAGAAACCCCAACACCAGTCAGATAGTACCTATAACAATATGTAAGACTTATAAATGCTCATTATTTTCTTAGTGAATAAATAAATACATTAACAAGGAAAGAAAGTAGTTATTTTTTATTCATACTGAAGAGACATGAATAATAAGATTGAGGGATTTATGACATAATCAAGATCCGATACCTGTACTTTGCTGTGTGAACTTTGGTAAGCTTATACTATTCTGTCCAAAGTTTTCTGTCTTTTTTGTTTGTTTCTACTTTGTCTTTATGTTAGTATAATTCTTGCTACTCCAAACGACTTTATATGTTTTTCATAAAATTGAGGTCTTCTGAATCACAGTACTCTCTTATTAATTACACATATAGGTATAGGCGTACAACCATTTAAATTAGGGAAAGATGACAGAACTAAGAAAGACGTGTCAGAAATACCGAGATGTTACAAAATTTAATTATGAATTGCCAAATTTTGTCATTTTCAAGTGAAAATTAAATCTCAAATAATTGCTCAAAGAGGTAACACTGAAATAAAGTAACAGTAATGATCAATTAATATTTTCTCTCTCTTTTTTTTTTTTTTGAGACTGAGTCACACCTTTTTCCCAGTCTGTAGTGTCATCGTAGCTCCCTGCATGAAGGGAGATTTCTTGAAGATGTTTAAATGTCAATATTGAAGATAATGATTTTTTTCATGTTTATTGAAATAATTTAAATGTTTATAATATTGTTTCAAACATCCTGTGAATTAAACATGTTCATTGAAACATAATTTAGATGCATATGATATTATTCCAAAGATCGTGTGAATTCACAGTTCACTGAAACGTAATTTAAATGTGTATAATATTTTTTCAAAGATCTTGTGAATTCAGGGGTCTCAGGGCTCCAGAACTGGCCTGACCTAATGATGAGGCAACACTCAATGATGGGCACTCCCCAGGAATTCCTCGAGGAATAATAGATCCATGAATGAAAGAGAGTCTTGAGGAGATTTGTAATCCATGAGCTGTGTTTATTGTGGGCAAAAGAGGGTGTGCTTGTTGTGTGAGTGTTTAGCTATGTACAATATTTTGGTTTTTAATATTAGGCCTTTAAAATGTGAAATGAGCTGTTACTCAGTGATTAAAAAAGTAACATGTTTTATAATACCAAGTTTTTCAATCTCTAACCATTCATCTAACCATCCATCACTTATCAAAGCAACCTTATCATTTGCTTTCTTGGAAGTAATAGATTCCTGTGAAATGAAATTCTTACCCCCTTCAAAGAAACATAAAACAAACATTTGCATTAAAACCTGGGAGCCACATACCTAATTAGACAAACTGGAAAATCCATCAAAACTCCTACCTGATTCTTTTATTACCAAAAGTCTGAAACCCTCTATTAATTTATTCTTAAATCTTCCGAAATAAGAACTATTTTAAGTAATAATTCAGTGATGACTACTTATTTATTCCCAGTTGTGATACGTTTTCCAAGATGCAATTTCACTATTGGATACGAAGAGTGATACCATTCATTTGACCCGTGGTTGAAATTGACCTGGATATCAGAATTGAAAATATATTCTTAATCTCAATGATAAAGTTAATTTTTCAACATAAAACTGAGAAGCCTTCCCCCTTCTTTCCTTTTCTCTCTCTTTCCCTCTCTCTTTCTCTCTCTCCCTCCTCGTCCTTAATGCTACTCTGCAGCATCCCTCACCAATAAAGACCTTTTATAAAAAAAAAAAAAAAAAAGAGAGAGAAGCCCAGAAGTTATGTTTGTTGGCATTTACTCAGTGATGAGAAGAAAAAAAGACCTTTCCTGGCAGAAAGATCATCCACTCCAAGGTATAGAGTCCCTCATTCCTTTAGGAAGTATTTGTTAGCACCGAGTTGTAAGGTACATTAAGCTGAGAATTGAACTGAAGTGATCCTTACCTTTATAGGTCTTATGGTCTAGTCCTACAAAAGCGTGTAGCCTTAGTGCTTTGGCACAGGTGGAATATTGGATACCCTATGCAAAAGGAAAGCAATGTGGCACCCAAGATGCCAGGTACGGATACCAGCTAGGAAGAGGAGAACAACTTCACTTTTGAAAGATGAACTACTAAGAAACTTGTAGCAGAAAATGACAAAATGAAGTTTGAATTTTATAAGATTAGAGTAACAACAATGGAAAAGATTAATTTGAGTTAAACATTAAGCTTTAAGCATTATAACGAGATATTCAGTTAATAGATAGCTCCAGTAGGCTAGTAAGAGATAAGATCTTAGACTGAGGCAGAAGTTATGGTGGGAAAAGGTAATGAATATTAAATAATTCTAAGTAAGCAATGGAAAGACTTAGGATGAGTAAGATATGGGATAGGCCTCAGATAAATAAAAAATGTGTCTAAAAGTGTTTTGGGGAGAGTGGATTGCCATTAACCTTTTTTTTTATTGTTGAATCATAGCTGAGCACATTAGTGCAATCAGGGCACAATGTGCTGGTTTCATATATAATCTGAAACATTTTCATCAAACTGACATAGCCACCATGTCATTTTCTTAGTTATTGTATGAAGACATTTGTATTCTGCATTTAGTAAGTTTTACCTGAACCCATCTAAGATGCACCATAGGTGTGGCCCCACCATTGACCCTCCCTCCACCCATCCTCCCCACTCTCCTCTCCTCCCTTGCCCCTTCCCCATATTCTTGTGCTATAATCGGGTTATACCCTTCATTTGAAAGCTATAAATTAGCTTCATAGTAGGGCTGAGTACATTGGATACTTTTTCTTCTCTTCTTGAGATACTTTGCTAAGAAGAATACATTTTAGCTCCATCCATGTAAACATGAAAGCGGTAAATTCTCCATCTTTCTTTAAGGCTGCGTAGTATTCCATGGTATACATGTACCACAATTTATTAATCCATTCATGGGTCAATGGGCACTTGGGCTTCTTCCATGACTTAGCAATTATGAATTGGGCTGCAATGAACATTCTGGTACAAAAGTCTTTGTTATAATGTGAT
>CAUYON010177318.1:0-25451 GCA_963573935.1 Arctocebus calabarensis | reverse complement strand
CAAAGTGAGACTCTGTCTCAAAAATAAATAAATAAATACAATTAAAATAAAGAGAGACACATGCTTTATATATTTCAGAGTCATTTCATTAAATGCATATTGACTGGAAATTTTTATTTTCCTTTTATCATTATGAAATATCCTTCTTTATCTCAATATGCCGCTTGCCTGTAAGTCTATTAATACATTCTCTGATCATAGTAGCGTACAGCTGCTACATGAGCTTTCTTTTGATTAGTGTTTCTATGGAATATCTTTTTCTGTCTCTTACTTTCAAACTTTCGATGTCTTTATGTTTAAGAAGTCTCATTATTTCTTAAATACAACCTGGAAATCATTGAGTTTTAGTTCATTTATAGTAAATATAATTCCTGATTTATTGAAATTATACCTAACCTTTACTCTTTGTTTTATTTTTGACCCTTTCGTTTATATGCCTTTTTTCTCCTTTCCTCTGGATTAATCAGATTTTATTATTCTACTGCTATTTGCTATTTCTTTCTTTTTTTTTTTTTTGAGACAGAGTCTTACTACGTCATCCTTGGTAGAGTGCTATGGTGTCACGGCTCATAGCAACCTCCAACTCTTGGACTTAAGCAATTCTCTTGCCTCAGCCTCCCAAGTAGCTGAGACTACAGGTGCCCGCCACAATGCCTGGCTATTTTTTTGTTGCAGTTGTCATTGTTGTTTAGCTGGCCTGAGCTGGGTGCAAACATGCCAGCCTCAGTGCATGTGGCCAGCACTATAACCACTGTGCTACTGGTGCCAAGCCAATGCTATTTGCTATTTCAATTTTAAATTCTCCTAGAGACTTCAAAATGTACCATCAACTAATGTTTTTCTCGCTTTCCAAACAATGCTAAGGTTTAAGTTACATCAGTTTAAACCTCTCCCACCACATGTGCTGTGTTGATACGTGTTTTAGTTTCATGTACACATGTGTTTATTTATCACAAAATTCAATATTATAATTTTTTACAGTCAATATTCCCTCAAATTTTACCCATATATTCACCTTCCTTGCATTTTTATTTTTCTCTGTAAATCAAAGGCTTTCCACTAGAAAAACTCCTTTTAGTATTTTTCTTAGTACAGTTTATTGGTGATACAATTTTCATAGATTTCGTTTGCTTGGGAAATGTCTTATTTTATATTTATTTTCGAAGACTATTCAGTTTGCTGTACTGTTTGAAATTACACTTTTTTTCACCCTTTAAAAAATGACATTTCATTGTTTTCATCATTTCTACTAAGAAATCAAGAGACAATTGATTTTTATTATTGAAAGGGAAGTGTATCTTTTTCCCTTTAAGATTTTTTTTTTAATCTTTGAGGTTTAGCTCTTTTACTTTGATGTGGCTGTTTTGGTTTTCATTGAACTTATCCTGTTTGGATTTCACTAAATTTCCTTTTTCTATGAGTTGATAAATTATCAGTTTGGATAATTCTCCTCTATTATTTCTTCAGATGTTGCCTCTGCCTCTCATTTATTTTTCTTCTTTCTGGAACTTAAATTACAACCATCCGAGATGTTTGTATCTTATTTTCTTCCTCTCTCTCTCCTTTTCTTCTTCCCTCCATTTCTCTGTTTGTGCTGCATCCTAGATAAGGGTACTACTTTGTGTTCTGTTTTACTAATCTAATCTTCTGCTATGATCAATCACCACTGATTATTAAATACAACAAATGAGTTATTAATTTCAATTACTGCAATTTTCAGTTTGGGAATTTCTATTGATAGGTTCTAATGAAATTCTCTATCTTGTTATCTATTATCTTGAAAACATTAATCCCACTTTTTTTAAAGACTGTTAACTGACTTTAATGTCTAGATTATCTTGTGCTCTTTTGTTTGGTTTTTCTCTTATTTCTGCTTTGTATGTCTTGATAATTTTGGTGGCACTCCAGAAATTTTGTACAAAAATCTGTAGAGACTAGAGAGGACAAAATAGTCTCTGAGAAGCCCCTTCCCAGTCTTTGATGAGCTTCTAGATTAGGCACAGATCTTAATTCAATGGGGGTTTAGCAGACTCAACATAGGGCCTCTATTCCTCAGAGATTGGTATTATATCTGGAGTATAGTGCTTCAATAGTCCCAACTGTGATTTTCCTAGAATTTTTCTTTGACAATCCATGAATTCTATGATCCAATTCCCAATTATCATGAGTCTACAGAGACATCTGCTTAGAGTGGCCCGGCCTCATAGCTGTCACCCCACCTCTGCTTGGTTCTCTTCGCTCCTGCTCATTGCTCCTTGGGAATTGGCAGATGCATCAAGCATAAAGGAGAAACAAGTGCTCTGAGGTTATCTTCTTTCTAAGATCTTAACATTATCAAGCCCTGACTATCTTAGTAGTTCTTTAATACTTTCAAAAAGATTATTTAAATTTTACTCGATAGATATTGTCTACTTGTCCTTGGTAAGAAGTTCAGCCTTCTGCAGGTTTGCCTGTCATAATGGAAAGTATCAAACTACATTTTTTTAATGTCATGAAAATACATTGAAGAAAGCACAGTGTTTAAAATATGTATATAATTTCTTCATGAAGCATCTTGATACAATGTACATAATATTTTGAAATTTATTTTGCTACAAACACTGAAGTGCTAATTAAATTTCAGCAAACTTTTTAAAAAATATAAGTAAAACTCAAAATAAGAAGTAAATCCATGTCTATAGTAATAAGCCATTTAAAGAACTGAAATGTGAACCACCTCACAGTGGATTCCAGACTCTGTGGCATTGATTGTTAGACATGTACTGTACATCTTTACCAGGAGAATGGGAGAAGAAGTAAGAGAAACAGGAAAGAAAAGAAAAAGAGGAGAAAGGTCAAACATGACAATTGAAGAGGGAGGTCAAGGACTTTCCTGAAATGTACAATTAAAGCCTATTTTCCCTGAGTTTCCAACCCCAGAGGTAAGTTACCAAAGGCAAATATTTCCTAGAAAGCTTTACGTCTTTATGGACTGGAAGATTCAATACAATTAAGTTATCATCCTCCCCAAATTGACCTATAGAATCCCAATCTATTATTACACTAAAAATAATCAGGATCACTAGTCGTAAGCTAAATACAAATCAAATTACAATGAGGAACCTCTTTACGCCTATAAGAAAGGTTAAAATAGAAAAAGATGAGAGCACCAAGTACTTGGTAAAGATAAAGATTGCTGGTGAGAGTGTGAAAAGGTTAACTACCACTTTGGAAAAAAAATTTACATTCTCCTAGGGTAAATATACACTTACTATATAACTCAGCAATTCTAATTCTAATCCCTTATCAGGAGAAATAAATGCTCATGTCAAAACAAAAATGTATGCAACTTTGTTTATAAGAGCTAAAACCTGAAAACAGTTCACATGTCTATCAATAGGTAAATGGATAAACAAATTGTCATACAGTTGAATACCCTACAGCAATAAGAAAGAAAAGACTGTGGATAAATGTAACAGCATGCATGCATCTCAGAATTATTGCGCTTAACGAAAGAACCCAGAATACATACATGTGGTCCAATGTTATGAAATACTAGAACAGGATAACTAATCTGTAGTTAAAGTAGATCATTACTTGCCCGCTCTGGGTAGAAATTTGAGGGGTACCAGGGGGGTTAATACAAATGGCAATTAGTGAGTTGATATGAAATTGCCTACTTCTTGTTTTTTTGATAATCACACAGTACGTTGTTTAAAATTCATTGAACTATAAGCTTAAATAAGGACATTTTATTATATACAAATTACAAATATGAAACTGATATTCATGTTTCCATATTGGAATAAATATGTGATTTATTTAAAGAGTAAACTTCTATAATCTACCCATTCTCTTTGATAAATCATCCTTAATATTTAGTGTACATCATAGCTGCCTAGTTTGCTTATTAAATATGTAAATCCCTGGGTCTCACCTGCAGAAATACTGACTGGTGGTTTGATTGGTTCTTCTGTTGTAAAATCTCCATGTGATTACTCCTAATTGATTTAAATGAGGTGGCACATAGAGCACTTTAGGAAAATTTCCATGGATTAGTGTGTTTCTTTTTTTCTTTTTTAAGTTGCTAATGTTTGCGTTTCATGGGGTCTTGCTTTTTCAAATACCATTTAACTTCTAAATGTTAGGTCTCCCATAGAAAGGGATACAAAGCAAGATTTACCCCTATTTAGAACTACAGTAAGTAATGAGAAGTAACAAGTTAAGAGAATATTTTGGGTGTGAAAAAATGTAAAGGTAAAAATATATCCCAAGGAAACAGTAACTCGAGGAAATAAATTATTTCTGCCTTAGCTTTTCAGAGATTTCACACTTTGCAGGAATCTAAAAGTAAGTAGACTCCTTCCTTATCCATTTTTAGAAGTCATTCTGAGCCAAATGTCTACGTACAGAAGCATCACTGTGAATGTGGCAGAAATAATCATAATCATATTTCAGAATATACATCCTCTTTCCTAGTCTGTAGGCTCCTTAAAAGTAATTCATTGCTGTATGCATTTTTATCTTCTACCTAGCACTTGGAAGGCTTTCAGTGAATATTAGCTGCATGAATGAAGACATAACTTATATCAGCAAAATTACTTTTGACACAGTTCTTCCCAGACATGTTAATATTTTCTATGACAAAAATATTTATCTTACAAGAATTTGTATTTTAGTACCTTGTGAATACATCTGTCCTTAGCTCCTTTCCAGGATTCTTTGAGGAAGAGCTGACATGATAATTGTACCAATGATCGTCAAGTATTATTTCTAAATTCTTACACTTTTCTAACACACAAAAATGAAATAGACACATGTAACCTCTGAGTAAGATTAAGTTCCCAGTGATTGTAGTGAGTCAGCTCAGGAGCAAGATGGCTGGCAGACAAAGAGCAGAGTAAGCACAGATGATATTATACATCTCTTTTCTCTTTGCTGGGTAGGCTCTAACACCACCAGGCTTGGAAAACTGAGGATTCTTTAAGTTCTTAAAAAATTAAATTTGATACCATTTTAAGCTGTCCACTTTCCTATACATCCCCTATGTGCTTTTAAAAACTAATTTCTGCCTCTTTTCTCTGCCCAATTCTCTAAAGATAATAATGAGGCAGACATCTACTGAGGACACGCTATGTGCCAAACGCTGCTGTGAAACTCTCATATTAGCTCATATTATGCATTTTTATCTTTCACGTCCATTTATTCTGTGAAAATGCATAAATGAGATAATAACTCATTCAACCCTCACAACAACCTTGTAAGAGAAGAGGGTTTGTATTCTCCCTGCAACACAGAGAGGCTATGTAACCTACCCAGGATAAAACAAGATAAAACCAGAATTTGAGCCCATATGGTACAACTCCTTATTCTCTGAACTACTATACCAAAAAAAAAAAACCTGTACTGGTACTAGATCAAAAGAGCCTAAATATACAAATACAAATTTAGTCTTAATAATGGAAAATGTATCTTCTTATCCAGTGTTTAATATTGATAGAGAATCAGTAGTCACAACTGTTAGTTAAATTAATAAAGCTATACATATAAACTAAATTCATATAAAATCAGATAAGCACTTTCTACTTTAAACCAAGAACTGAATTTTCTCCATTCATTTTGGATGATGGGTCCTAGCTTCATACTGAGGAACTTTGTAGTCTTATTATAAATGTAATAAGTGACCCTAATTTTTCAATATCCCAGAATATCTCCTACTTATGTAATTCCTTTTATATAATTGAATTTCATATAAGGAAATTTTTTCGTAAAGGTTTTGATAAAAGATTATATTAAATGAGATACTGAATGGTATTATTTTATTTCAGACTTTTCATTTAAATATATATTGTAGTGGATTATTTGTATTGGTTATGGCTGTAAGAACTTTTATTTGCCATCACAAGTATTTTAAAATGTTAAAAATGTGGATGAGTGGGGGAAATATTTACCTTTAGCATTATTTCTAACCACTAAGACTTAAAATTTTGCTCCTCCCTTGAAAAGTTCATATTCAAGAGAGACTATATAGGATTCCCTTACCAGCAATCAGACAGAAACTGCTACTTACTTACTGGAATAAAGGCTCTTTATTAGACATCATTTTTGTTTAGTTTTCATATTTTTAATGTATTCACTTCATAAATCATAGTTGAATATTTTATGCTGTCTTATTAAAACTTGAATTTATTGTGTCTTAATTTGTTTCTCCTTAAAAATATACATTATGAATTAAAAAGCATACTGTTAAATTTCTAGTTACATGTATTAGCAATCATAATGGAGAAAAAAAATCAATGCATTACCTAGAGAACAAAAGAGTTTCAAGGTCATAGCTTTTGTCTCTTTTACTCGATCAGTTTTTTGCTATTCTATTTTGCCTGAGGGAAACATTCCAGGAAATATACATCACATGCCTTGGAAGATCAATACTGCTATTGCAGATGAATAGAAGTTGTAAAGAGAATGAGGGGGGAAAAATAGGCTGAAATAATCCAGGCAAAACCTTTTTAGGAACAGAATTTTTTTAGTCAACTAAAAATTATAAATAAACAAAGCCCAAATATTACCATTGTCTTTAAGCAACAAAGACATAATAAAAACATAGAGATCATGGTATTACCAAAAGGTGAAAGTTTCTAGTCAGTGTTTCTTAAGATTCCCTTAGTTTATGGTCATATAACAATCCTCAATGTCTTCATTTGGATTTGACAGATAGTTCTGTTTTTATTAGGCACATATAATTAGTTATATAATAAGGCATAAATGGTTAATTTATATATTTTACAGAATGTGGTATTTATTAATTATGTACTTGATACATTAATTCTTTGTAAGTATATTAACCAAATGTGAGAAAATCAAACTTTAAAAATTTTAAATGACAGATGCATAAAATAGGCAATTTTTTTTTTTTTTGAGATAGAGTCTCACTATGTCACCCTCAGTAGAGAGCTATGACATCACAGCTTACAGCAACCTCAAACTCTTAGACTTAAGTCATTTTCTGGTCTCAGCCTCCTGAGTAGCTGGGACTATAGGTGACTACCACAATGCCTGGCTATTTTTTTGGTTGCAGTTATCATTGTTGGGCTGGGCTCGAACTTGCCAGCCTTGGTGTATGTGGCCGGTGCCCTACTCAATGAGCTATGGGCACCGAGCCATAATAGGCAAGTTTTTAGATATGGTTTACTATGTAAATTTTGGATAACATGAGTGAAATGTATGGCCATGTAAAAAAGTACAATAGTATTTTTGTGAAATTAAAAATAATAAATAATGCCATCTCATTAGCTTGAATGATATCAACCAGTCAGCTTCAAAGATCTTTATAATTTATTATTTTTTATGCATCTTCACTTATTACATGAGTATATTTTTCAAAGGACAATTGCTTCTTTTTCTCCTTTCTTACTTTTGAAAAAGATGAGAAAATTTTCTTGGTAACATTAATTCATTTATATATCTATATTTGATCTACACTTGATTTTGACAAATGTTCTTTTATATTATTAATAAAATACAACTTGTTTTGTGAGAAACTGAATTGTGACATCTGTAGTGAAATCGTAGGACCCTGTCAGAAAGTCAAGAGAATATGGCAGTGTTGTGGTTCTGATGGCCACAGAAGAAAGGTTCAAAATAATGTCATAAGATCACACATCTGAGAAAAGGCTGTGTTGTGCCCGAATTTCAGGGTCCCCCCCAAGAAGAAACTCACACCAGGCGCACCGATGCAAAAACAAAGGGTGGATTTTATTACAAGTTTAAACTCGGACCATTCAGCACCGCCTAAATGGCTGGTCGATCTGAATGGCCCCGCAGGGAGGGGCTGAGGTATTTTTATAGTGTACCAAAAGGAAGTTGGGAAGGGGGAATGCGATAAGGGGAATGGGATAAGGGAAGGGTGGAACAAGGATGAGTCTAGGTGTCTCTTCACTTGCTGATTGGATACCTCAGCGGTGCCAGGAACGGGTGGGTGGTCGCTAAGCAGGAAGAGGCCAATACGGATTGAGCGGTGGGAGTGGTCAGGGGAACTAGAGCCAGGAGTCAAGTTACAAAACTAACATTTACACTGCAAATTACACAGCAACCTGTAAAATGGAGTCCGTTAAGAAAATAGCGTCACACGGGCCCTTTCAGCTGATGACCAGAATCTACAAAGAACTCAAGCAAATCAACAAGGAAGTCTTTAATAACCCCATTAAAAGTTAGGCAAGAGATGTGAACAGAAACTTTTCTAATGAAGATAGAGTAATGGCCAAAAACGTGAAAAAATGCCTAACATCTCTAATCAGGGAAAAGCAAACCAATCATGTTGAGTTATCACCTAACCACAGCATCAATGAAAAAAACATGTGCCTGTTTAAGTCAGCGTTCTCCAGAAGAACAGAACCAATAGGATATGTTTATCCAGAGAAACAGAAACAGAGAGAGAGAGTTACTTTAAAGAATTGGCTCACCAGATTGTGGAGGCAGCAGATTCCCTGAGACCTAGGGAAGAGCTGATGTTGCAGCTTGAGTTCAAAGTCAGTCTGGAGGTAGAATTTCTTCTTCCTTAGAAAACCTCAAGGTTTATAATTTTTCTTAAGGCCTTCAACTTATTGGATGAGGCTCACTCATATGATGGAGGTCAATCTCCTTTAATCAAAGTCTACTGATTTTAATCATGTCTCAAAAGTACCTGCACAACAATATCTAGATTGAGATATAACCAAAAACTGGATGTAATGGCCTAGCCAAGCTGAAACATCACAGTGCTGTTCATTAGCAGTAAAATTAACCAAAGGTTAAGAAAAATATTACATATCAACCTATATAAAATGCAGAACCTTTACCACATGGATAAGGCAGTATTTAATAAATGTGGGGTGTGTGTGTGTGTGTGTGTGTGTGTATCTTTTACAAATAGACAAAGTCTTTAATAAAGTGTATGCATGTGTAACTTCAAGAGAAGTCAAAGCTACTGGGAATGAATAAGGTACTTAAATTAAGCAAGATTGGTATTTAACATAAGAATGATCCAGGTACACACCTATAGTCCCAGCTATTCAGGGGGCTGAGGTGAGAGGATTACTTGAGTCTAGCAGTTCCTAGCCACCCTGGGCTAGGAACAGCAAGTCCCTGTCTCTAAAAAATAAAATAAAAAGAAAGAACTCATATACTAGAAATACATCTTTCCTGATTATTTTTAATCAAACAGAATGAGCAGAATTAGGCAGAGAAGATAAATCAGAGTATTTCTAGATGATGAAATTTAGGAAAATGTTAGAAAAGTCTAAGAGTAGGTATTAGTTATATAAATTTATGATGCCAACAGAAAATATTATCAGTTTTCCACTTTCCTGAACAGACTAGAAATGTAATGTATGTTTCTGTGTGTGGGGAATGTGTATTGACCCATACATTTTCAATGCACTAATATATGTTCATTTAAATTTAGAATTGGTCTTTAATATCTTCTTTTCTAGGATCTGAGGTGGTTTATTTTGATGGACAAAGTGTTCTCTTGTACAGATTTGATAAAAAATTCATAAAACCAATAAGAGACATTATTTCTTTGAAATTTAAAACCATGCAAAGCAGTGGAATTCTACTCTACAGAGAAGGACAACATGGAAATCGCATTATTCTGGAATTAATTAAAGGAAAACTTGTCTTTTTTCTTAATTCAGGTAAGAATTGCTTGCACTTTTATACCAGTGGTTTAAAAATATGTTTAGCTAAAAGTACATTTATCAATGCTTGATCTTTTCATAGTGAGATAAAATAACCATATAATTGATCATCTAAACTAGAACACTTTTTAGGAGTTAAAAGATATCCTACTACAAGTTACTCTAGGACAATGAGTGTAAAGCAGAACAGTTGTAGGAAAATGTAAATGATGTTATAACAGCATTGCAAACAGATGCATGTAACGTGCATATATTCCAAGTACGATTTATGTAGACAGCATTTCTTTTGATACTGTGAAAGATGGCCACCATATACCTATGTATAATATTACAAATTATATGTTATGATTACATATAAAGATGAGATCATTATCAAATCATGAGGTACTGCAGATAATGAGGTTCTAACAAGGAAAATATTTGCAATGTAAATACAAATGCTGTGAGTAAGCAAAAAGACATTAGAAAAAAGAAATTGCAACAAAGTGTAGAAATGAATAAAAAGAATTTAAGAAGATATACAGATATGGTATTCAAAGTGGAGAGGAAGTTAGGTGACAAGTGAATGAGATGAAAGATTGGATGCAAACTGTAATACAGAATTAACAATGACAAGCTGTGATTTTGAACAAAAATAACTGACTTTTTTTTTCTTCTCTTTTAAGGCAATGCTGACATGCCCTCCACTAATGCTCACATGAACATCACCCTGGGCAGCCTGCTGGATGACCAGCATTGGCATTTTGTCCTCATCGAGCTCCTCAAAACGGAGGTCAACTTCACGGTGGACAAGCACACTCAGCATTTCCACACTAAGGGAGGAGCCAGTTACTCAGATCTTAATTTTGAGGTTATTATAGGTTTTATAATTTAAATGAAAAGTAACTTGAAAAAGAAATTAATTCTTTAGAGAAATATAGTTTTATAGCAGTTCAGAACTAACATATGGTAATAGGTCTGTTAGGTTATTATAAACAAGTTCTTAATATTTTTCAAAGACTTAACGCTTTTTTGCAATCTGCAGCCCATGTGTATCTAAAGTATACCATTACCTAATCTATTCTGCCAGTTCTTCATAGGGAACTTTAAAGCTTATGAAAAATCAGAACAAAACAGGAAAGCTCTGATATTTATCTGGTATGAATGGCATTAGCATGTAATATTAAATAAAGACCCTGTGCCAGATTAGCCGTAGCTTTATTCCCTTAATTTAACCATGTAATAGCAAAAAAGAGTACCCACTGCAGAGACTGGCAAATCATGGGCACCATGCTAAATCTGGCCAATTTTTAAAAAAGAATTATATATATTATATATGCATTATGCATATATAATATGCATATAATATATTAATTATTATAATTATTAAAAATAATTATATATTATATATACATATTATACATGCATTATAAAGGAATATATATAATATGTATGTATATTATATATAAATATACATAAATATATTAACATATATACGTATATAGATAGTCTGTGGCTGCATTGATTCTACACAGCTGAGCTGAGTATTTCAAAAGAAATGTGAGAAAATACAAATGAATTTGTGACATTTAGTGGTATACTTACTAATCATAAATCTTTTAAATAGATAATCACTAAACAATGTTGTTTATGTCATTTTTATTTCTAAGATCAGCTTTGGGGGCATTCTGACACCTGGAGGATCACATAAAAACTTTCATGGGTGTTTAGAAAATCTTTATTATAATGGAGTGGATATTATTGAATTAGCCAAGAAACACAAACCACAGATCCTCATTATGGTAAGGAATCCTAATGGAAGAAAAGAAAAAAGTCATTGCTATGTTTTTGCATTTAAAAAACATTTGTGTTAGGTCTCCATTTGGTATAATATTTTTAAACACAACTCTTTGTTTACAATAGCTACCTATGTAATATAATAATTTATATTATGCATAAAAACCTTATAAAGTAAATACGTCTCATAGGACATACTTATTTCATTTTTACATGAAGTAAAACAACTTTCTATTTTGTATAGAAATAAGAATTTATATGCTCCTGTGTTTTGGTATTGTTATTCTCAGAAGACCTATTATTTTGCAACAGAAATCCCTAATGAGCTATTCCTTAACCAACTGGAAATTCTTTCATTCAGTTAATAAAATTCTTATAGTGTTAAAATTGAAACTATCTTAAGTTTTGGGTAAAAGGGAAACTCATGCTTAATTGTCAGCAAATTTTAAAAGCACATCATGGGAATATTTATTTGCATTGTTTTTCAAAATGTTTTCTTTCCTGTTATGCTCTGGGAAAAGCTGGCTCATAGGTTGTAGAACCAAAATGTGAAAATTTCTTTGGCTCTATGTCACCAGGCCACAAAATTAATACATTATTAGGATTAACGTGAGAGAAAGGGAAAAAACAGCCATGAAGCCCATGAGCCTACCACGAAGGTTAAGAAAAAAATTTTTTAAGATAGGTTTGAGATCTAAGCTCTACTAAGAATGGCACCATGCTGAGATCATACAAATGAAAAACACCATCAAGATACATGAAAAGAGAAACACCAAAGGGAAGAATGATATGAAGGCTCCATAGTGCTTGAGTTTCTTTGACAAGATTAAAAAGAAATGAAAAGAGGAAACAGATAAATGCCCTCTGTCTCAAGCTCCTGTCCATGGAGAAACTGAGATATTAAGTGTTGCCTGAACATGCAAGAGAAAGGAGAACTTGTTTGTGAAGTTGGCTTTGTTAAAGGTGCTTTGCTCAGATAAAAATACAAAGATTTGTTTGGCCAATAGGCATCTATGTCAAGATGCCTGATGTAACACATTATGAACATGAAGCCACCTTTTATCTGCCAATCCTTGGTTCACGGGAGAATCCCTCCTTCCCACCCTAACTTCTGTGGGGTTATTATTAATACTTAAGGTGCTGTCCTAGAGGCAGGTGGGAGTGAGTTGGGCCTTATGACACAAGGAGCCAAGAGGATTTGAGAACAATCACAGATTTTTATACACATTTCATGTTATTCTGGTTGATCGATAGATTTATCAAACTAAGCTCTACTAAGCTTAGGTTAAGGATGATTAACTGATTGTAGCCAATCAGGAAAACCACAGTTATCCTGACATTTCTGGAGTTCTGAATATCATCCTCAAGAAAATGATTAACCAATCATATTGTATAAAGATATCAAAATGTGTACGTTTACATAAAAACAAACAAAAGGAGGATTTGTTCTAAGTTATGCATATGGGTACATAATGTTGGATGTGAGAACTCCATTCTGAGAGCTATTGTATTTTTATGTGCTCTTAATAAAAATAGTTCCTCGAATATTTAAAAGGAAAACATTTAAAAATATATTTTGTTGGCAAAATCAGTTGCTAGAATTGGTTCATTCAACTAATATGCTTCATCTGTAGCAAGAAGCTTTGCTTTTTTGTTGTTGTAGTGGTCAGCTACCCATGTGTGATGGGGGCAAGAAATCTAAGCTGATAAAAAACTATCATCAAAACATGTAATAGTTCAATGATTAAATTTATATGATGGATCAGATGGATCTTAAGCTTTTGGTAGTTAATTCATTATAGCAAATATTCTCTTACACTAAAAAGTATTTCACATTCAGCAGAATTTAAAAAACAACCAGGAGTAAATGTTTTTATGTATATAGTTATGTATATAATTATAATGTGTATAAAGTTTGTTTCTTTATTTCATACCTATTTGTTTTTGTAGTGACAGAGTCTCTCTCTGTCACCTTGGTTGAAATACAGCGGCGTGATCATAGCTCGTTGAAACTTCAAGTTCATGGATCAAGTCAATCTTCAGCCTCAGCTTCCTAGGAAGCTGAGACTATAGGAATGTGCCATCAGGCCAAGCTAATTTTTCTATTATTATTATTATTTTTTTTTTTTGTAGAGAGGTGGCCTCACTATGTTGCCCAGGCTGGTCTCAAACTCCTGTCCTCAAATGATCCTCCCAACTCAGCCTCCTGAAATGCTGAAATTATAGCTGTGTGCCACTGTGCCTTGCCAAGATATTTTAAAATGAAAACTGAATTATGTCAGTTTCTAAAATATGTTAGGTGAGAATTTTTTAAAGATGTAAGTCAGTCTTGGTTTTTTGTTTTTTTTTTTGAGACAAGGGTCTCATTTTGTCAACCTTGCAAGAATGCTATGGTGTCGTAGCTCACAGCAACCTCAAACTCCAGGGCTCAAGTGATTCTTTTCCTTCTGTGTAGCTGGAACTGCTGGTGCTGGCCACAGTACCCAGCTATTTTTAGAGATGAAGTCTCACTCTTGCTCAGACTGGTCTTGAACCTGTGAGCTCAGGCAATACACCTGCCTCAGCCTCCCAGAGTGCTAGGATTATGGTGTGAGCCAGGATGTTAGTCAGTCTTGAAAGTGTTTTATACCCCTGGATGAATGATTTTTAAACTTGGCTTTATCTTGGGGTCATCAGAGAAGACTTAAAAGATTTTGTTACTTGGATCCACCTTCGGAGATTGGAATTTAATTGGCCTGGGTATGGATTTTAACTGCTCTCCTGGTGACAACTGTTTAGCAAGGCTCAAGAACCACTACCTTAGATTATCTGTTTTACTTCAGTAACATTTTTTCTCTAAGATAATTTATAGTTGATTAATAGAAATAATCAATGGAAATTCTAACTTGAATCTGAATTTCTGGGTATTTTCTCTGGAACTGAAATTCATATGTGTGAATAAACACCCAAGATTTACTCCTTCTTTCCACCAGCTAAAATAAAAAACAAAAACAAATATATGGCCATGCGAGGTGGCTTACGTCTGTCATCCTAGCACTCTGCTAGGTCAAGGTGGAAGGAATACTTAATGCCAAGAGTTCTAAACCAGTCGGAATAAGAGCCAGAGCCTGTATCTGCAAAAAATAGAAAAATTAGCCAACTATGGTAGTGCACATGCCTGTAGTCCCAGCTCCTTAGGAGGCTGAGGCAGGAGGATTATGCGAGCCCAGGGGTTTGAGGTTACAGTGAGATATGATGATAATATTGTACTTTATCCCTGGCAATGCCAGGAAACCCTATCTTAAAAAAAAAAAGAAGCCACTGTACTAGGATCAATATGGTATTAGATAGGAATACCAAAGTCAGTAGGACTAAGTAGACATCCCAGAAAGATCCTATTATATATGAAAAGTTATATGCAAGGTGTATGGTTTAATTCAGTGTAAAAAGGATGGATTATTTCCCAAATTTGGCTGGAATAAATAAGTGTCCATAGGCAGAAAAGAAAAATGTATCACTATTTTACATACAATGACATATGCAAATTTAGGAGGATCAGAAACAAACAACAACAAAATTGGAAGAAAATCTATGAGACCATGTATAGGACCAAGGGGGTTGTGAAACTTTCCTGACAAAGATTAAAAAGTCAGTAGCTATTAGAGAAAAAAATAGATGTATTGATCATATAAAAATTAATATTTTCATGCTAAAATACTATAAGCAAATGGTTAGATATGAAAAATATTTGGAATACTATAAAAGTATAATTTTCCATAAGCTAAAAAATGACTCACACAAATATCAAACATACATTAAAGATTTAGTCAATTTATTAACTAATGAGCAAACCAGTATAATAGCAAAGGTGCTACACAGTAGATTTTAAGGACTATTGTTTAGGCGAGACCAAATGTTGCTCTGGAGGAGAGTCAGGAGTGTATACATGTCCTGTTCAGAGCTAGCACAGGGCCTGGAAGATAATGGCATAAAATAAATGCCTATTGAATTAAATTTTATGGAGATTCCTTTGGTAATGCTGAGAAATAGAAAAGTGGAGAATTTTACACAAACACATACACACGCCCACCCACAGGGATAGGTTTTCCAATTATAATAATATTTTGGAAGATAAGATGAATGCCAAAGATTTAAGCCTTAGTAGGCAGTCTAATTTATAAAATTTCAGACTGATTAAAGGCCTTTGTAAATCTTTGCAGAATCTGTCTTTAATTAGATAGAAGCACCACTCTAAGGTCTCGCAATGTGTTCTTTTGTTTCATTTACAGGGAAATATGTCCTTCTCATGTCCAAAGACAAAGACTGTCCCTGTGACTTTTCTGAGTTCCACAAGTTACCTGGCCCTGCCAGGCAACTTTGGAGACAACAAAGTGTTCATCACTTTTCAATTTAGAACATGGAACAGAGCAGGACGTTTGCTTTTTGGCGAACTTCGACATGGTGCAGAGAGCTTCGTTCTCTTTCTTAAGGATGGAAAACTCATACTGAGTCTCTTCCAGAAGGGACAGCCATCGAGGAATGTCACAGCAGGTAACAGAGGTGCTTCCTAAATTGAACAGGCACCCAGCAGATGACTCATTCTGCAGTAAGTTAGTAAATGAGGTAATGAGATACTCAATGCCACACCTAGGGCATTGGAGAAGGGGATTGCCATTTCCTCTCAGACTGTGTTCATATGTGGGACACATAGCCATCCCTCAAGTGTTCTTTTGACCAAAAAGACTACATATGAGCACTTCTGCAGACATAACTCCCTGTAATGCAAGGAAAATATGTAATCCACTGAAGTTCAGTTTCCTGACAACATGCACTCATCGTCCATCCCAGAGAGCTACAGTCAAGACCTCATGGAGTGAGCAACACCCAGAAACGTTCACTTTTGTCCTCTCCTCCCTGCCCCCTCCCTTTTCTATTCTGTGAAGGGATATTCCCTATCACCTCATAGTGAAAGATGCCAGCAAATGCCATGAATTCTTGTACTTTTACAGATGACTGATTAGTTTTCTGAAACAGCCTGACACCAGGGAGGAATCTCAGCCCCTCCTCTTGCTGCCCTCCTAATATGCAAATCACTGAACCTCCTAAACCAGCCTATTTTCACTTGTGAAATGGTAAATCTTAGATCCTCTTTGCAGGGAACAATAAGGAAGGAAAGCTGATTTATTAGCACAATGGCCACTCACACAGGCCCTCTCTGGTCCCACTCTCATCTAGAACCAGTTGGGAAAATGCTTTGGTATATCTGCCAGGTTAGGGGCTGAAATCCCCAGAGGCAGGACCCACTAACGAAAGATGGTAACTAATCTGCTTCTGTTGTGCTGTATGGTGTGGACAAGGCTGATAATACAGAATTGTTGGATTTTGCTGATTGGATTGCAAATTTAGGAGGAGATCTGAGGCCTCCATTGATGTCATGTCTAACTGGGCTTCAGAATCAAATGAGGGCTTTTTTAAAAGAGAGTTTAAGAAAGAAAGCACAAGAAAAGAACCTGGCCGCTCCCTTAAAGTCTTTGGCTACTTAGAAACACTCTTAACTTAGACCTCTGTTAAATGTGCTGTATGAAAGCAGAATTTCCCAACCTGTGAAAAAATTCAAAGGGTGGGGCCTTATCTTAGTACTTCCAGCAAGCTTAAGATGTTAGAATCTGTTAGATCCACCTCTGATCCAAGGTAAACTGTGTGAGATAAAATAGATATTCAGAGACAATTTTTTTTTATCTTTTAAAAATGCAAGTCTATTTTCCATTTCCACACAAATAGGGCCTCCCTGTGCACCCCTGAAACCATAAATTCAGGACCAGCACACATTTACAAAATTAACATATGTCAAAGATTTTATTTTACTCATTACTTAACAAGGGAGCCAGTATTGAGGAAATAATTAAAGATTAAATTGCCTACCAAACTAGTGAATCCTTTTCACAAGATAAAAAAGATTTAAATAGTTTTATTACTGAATGAAGATTAAGCCAGACTGTAATGCACATTTTAGGCAGCCACTTAAAATGATCGCAAAGACAGAAAGAAATCTCATCTTTGTGTATAGCCAGGCAGATACAACCCATTACATACATGTTTTTAAGATAATGGATAAACTGTCCTCAGGTAAGGGGAGGTGACAGTACTGTTTGCTACCTAAAACCCATCCTGAATTCACCTGGTGATTAAGGAGACCATCTGTATTAGAGCATTGCCTTAACCCAAAGAAAACTAAAACTCCTTATATCTCTTTAACCTAAGTTAAACTCCCAAAGAGACAAGGAGCACTATCTTTCTTGATGTTTACATTTCAAAGCAATGTCTCCAAGGTCCCCAAGAAAAACATTTTGGGGTTGTAAAACTAGAAAGAGGTTAAAAGTTTTAAAAAAGATTTATGTATGCCTCAAAAAGGCAGAGAAAAAAAGTATAGTTACACATTTTTCTAAAACAGCAGTTCTCAACCTGTGGGTCAAGACACCTTTGGATTGTATTAAAGGTACGCAGCATTAGAAAGGTTGATAACCACTGCTCTAGGAAAAGGACTTTCACAGTAAGTGAAAGTCTCTATCCCTTTTGGCATCAAGGAAGATTTTTGTTGGATTGATTTTTTTTTTTTTTCAGATTTATGCTTGCCCTTACACTAGGAAAGTCAACTTAAAGAACTCCCAATACTACACATTTAAAGTAAATAAAGGAGTGTGAAATGAAATTAGAAATAAATATAAACCTTGTCAATATCCACAGGGAAATAAATCCTTTCCCAAACAGAGTTTACATGTCTATGAACAAGATTGTTGGCATCACTATCAATTTCTTGCAAGTTAACTTATACCACTACACAACTGTGAAGTAACCTACTCAAAGATGAAGGTTTACACTGGGGGATCCACCATGCAGCCTGCACCGACAGCCCATGGACTGCATGATGATTTCATAAGGACTTCTTTTGCTTATCTGTGGTGTCAGATATCACAAAAAGTATGCCCACTCCTTGTATTTATTTATTTATTTATTTTTGCTGATCAGCTTTCATTAGTGTTATTATTGTATTTAATGTTTGGCCCAAGACAACTTTTGTTCTCCCAATGGAAAAAGAGAAAAGAGAGTGAGAGAAATAAAGGTCAGACATCCCTGTAAGATGAGCTAATCCTTCCATGGAAAAGATATCCAGTAATCTCTTTTGCCCAGTTCAAAAAGTGCCCTCAATTTCTTCCTACATTAGTTGGTTCAACTTTATTGCTAATAAATTGCATATATTTGAGGTACAATGAAATGCAGAGCAAGCATTTTTTCTGGTTATGGGTTTCATAATAATTCATTAAAGTCCTTAAATCATATCAGGATTTTGTTTCAGCTCCTGGCTTCATGAGAGTAGTATTCTACCTCTGCATTTAAAATGTTGTAGTTTTTGACAAGAGGTTGTCTTCATTTTCAAACATACTTAAAATAATATCTATGTTGTGGGGAATTAATTAACTTAATAATTTCTCATTAAAATTTTATAGATACCACTGTATCTCATTTTCTTGGGAATAAACTATGGCCAATGACAACTATGGCCAATACAACCTGACAGAAAAAAAAATGAAAAAATATTTGGATGATAAACATAAAAAAATAGCATCCAAAAATCTGCTTTTGTTTGCCAAAAGATATTCATAAAAAGGATATAAGGGCTTTATACAATTATGAAAAGAACATGTCAAAGATTTCACTTAATTCATAGTTAATGAGGAAATCAGTAAGATGCTACAACAAGTTCATAAGAGAATTCAAAGGATATGTAACCAGTAGGCTCAATGAATTTGCATATGATATAAAACTGGCATCTTTCATGGATGGGATGAAGGAACAGAGAGACGGGTCAATTATATTCTTACCAGACAAAATTCGTTTGCATGTCTGTGGACAAAAGTCATTTGCTTGATTTCAATTTTCTAATTTCCAGAGTGTGAAAAGAACTCAAAAAAGGTAAAAGGCACAGACATATGTACAATCAGATAATCCTGGAGATTTTGTGTTTATACAATGACTAGTTTTACCTTAGAGATACCCAGGAATCTTAGTTGATTTTAAAGTACAACTTTTCCTCAACACATTACTATGACTTCTGTTTCTGTTTCAAATATCACTGAAGGTTAAAAGGAAAAAGCTGAAATATTAATATTAGTGTTTAAGAAGTACTATATTTGAAATGCTCATAATGTATTAACTTCATTCAGATAAATGTATGTTTGGAAAAAAATAAATCAAGCACAGGGTCATTTTTAATAATTAATAGTCTTCCTAAAAGCATCAAGTAAAATGTTAATTTTATTGAAAAACTTCTGTTAATCTAATGTTTATTATGATATCTATGACTCCTAAGGTAGTTTTGATGTGGGCCTAATTTTAAACATAAATGCAATGTTAATTTAATAGGCCTTATGAAGATAATCTCATTTTTAATCCATTTATTGGCATTTATCCTTCACATATTTCCAGGTGAAAGAAAACACAGAATACCTCCAGTGATTTTAAATACTTTAAGTTTACCATCAAAGGCAATTCATTAGGTTATCAAATTATTTCACAAGATTAACTTCATAGTTAATACTAAGAATCATAGAATAATGTGACTGTGAATGCAAATATATAAACAATGGTGTGCATACATATAAAGTAGACTCTCACTGGATCAAAGATTTAAACTTAAGACATGAAACTATAAAAATATTAGAAGAAAGTGCAGGGAAAACTCCAAAGGAATCGGCCTGGGTGAATTTTTTATGAGAAGGACTCCCCAGGCAATTGAAGCAGTATCAAAAATACACTACTGGGACCTGATCAAACTAAAAAAGCTTCTGCACTGCTAAGAACACAGTAAGTGTAGCCGGCAGAAAGCCCTCAGAATGGGAGAAAATATTTGCAATTAGTGAAATTCTTACAGAGAAGCTTGAGTACATGATATTTCTGTGACAATTACCAATTTGAATTAAATCTGACAAACCATTTTTGAACATTATTGATTAACTAGTATGAGATCAATTATGCTGCCAAGAAAAATGAGGAAACTTGTAAAAATGCAAAATATCTATCTGAAGGGAGTAGGGAATTACCCAAGGAAATAATATGTGAGGGACCAGACTTCTGAGGTTAGTTTATAGACTGAATGTCCACCCAAATCTTATGTTAAAGTCCTGATTGGGTACTTCTCAATGAGGTCATATTCAGAAATACGGTCATTACAGATGTGGTTAATTATGACAAATTGGGATGCGTTTATTCTAGAATAGGGTGGGCCCCTAATCCAACATGACTGCTGCCCTATAAAAAGGAAGATTTAGAAACCGACACACAAAGAGGACATCATGTGAAAATGAAGGTATATATTGAGCGATGTTTCAATAAGTCTAGGAACACTGAGCACGGCCAGCAAAACACCAACAGTTAGGACGGAGGCTTGGAACAGAGCCTTCCACATAGCTGTCGAAGGAATCAAGCATGCCAAAGCCTTGATCTTAGACTTGTAGTCTCCAGAACTCTAAAATAATAAAATTCTATAAAATAGTCAGTTTATGATACTTTGTAACCACAATGCCAGTAAACTAAAATGAGTAGGGAACACATTGAGAGGCCATTTTTCTCAAAGAATGTTCTGATAAATTAATAGTGTGAAGCCAAAAAATCAGAAACCTATGCAGAAAGTAATAACAAGGAGACTGGAAAATCAAGCTAAGTATTTTAGAGAGTCATTTGAATGGGGAAACAAAATTTGATACTGTGTCTTCCAAAACACCCTTGAGGGGCCAAAGTTCAGGAGAAAATGAAAAAAAAAATGGCATTACTTGTGTTTTTTATTGCATAGCATTTGCAGACTTTTCTATTTCAAAAAAAATTAAGAGTATACAAGTGTTCGTTATACCTATTAGGTGGGTTTTTACCCCTTCCCTCCTCCGCTTCATGATTTCCAATGATATTTACTTCTCTCTGTACCCATCAATTAGTTCCAAATTATTAGAGAGGTCAAGTGATGCTTGTTTTCCCATTGCTGCAATACTCCACTTAGGATAATGGTCTCCAGTTCCATCCAAGTTGCAAAAGACATTAATTCATTCCTTTTGTGACTGGAGTAGTATTCCATGATTGCATTTAAATATATATACTATATATCATTTTGTTAATCTACTCCTGAATTGATGAGCTCTTAGGTTCAATCCACATCTGTGTGATTGTGAATTTTCCTGCAATGAACATCAAGTGCAGGTGCCTTTTTGACAAAATGGCTTCTTTTCTTTTGAATAAATACCCACTAGTGGGATTGCTGGGTCAACTTGTAGGTTTACATTTATTTCTTTGTGAAATCTTTATACTTCTTTCAATAGGGGTTGTACTAATTTATAGTTTTACCAATGGTGTATAAACATTCCTTTCTGCATCCACACCCACATCTATTTTTTTTTAGGGGAGGGGATTTTATTTTATTTAATTAATTGCTGATATTTTTTTATCTATTGTTTTTTGACATTTTAATAGTAGCTTTTCTACTGGTGGTAGGGTGACATCTCAGTGTGGTTTTAATTTGCATTTCCCTGATGGTTAGTGATGTTGTGCATTTATTTATTTATTTGTTGGCCATTTGTCTATCTTCTATTCATGTCTTTTGCCTACTTTCTAATGTGTTGTTTGTATTCTTTTTCTTACTAATTTTTTTGAGTACTTGGTAAAATTCTGGGTGTTAGCTCTTTGTTCAATTAGAGTTTGTGAATATTTTCTACCATTCTGAATGTTTGTCTATTTAGTCTATTATTTCTTTTGCTGTGTAAAAGCTTTTACATGTAATCAAGAAGCACTTATTTACTATTGTTGTTGCTGTAATTGTATTTAGGGTCTTACTCATAAATTATTTGTCTAGGTCAAGGCCTAGAAGAGTTTTTATTACATTTTTTTCTAGAATTTTTATGATCTCATGCCTTACCTTTAAGTGTTTTATCCACTTTGAATTATTTTTTGCATACGGTGAGAGACATGGGTCTCGTTTCTTGTAATTTGATTCTATTTTAGAATTATATTAAAACAAGAGCTGCCTGTAATCTCAAAAAGACACTTGATGATGATAGCAATCAGAATTCATTATTTATCTGGGCATGGGTTAACACTCATCACTGCTGTGCTGTTTGTTCTTGTCCCCATTCTCTCTGAGAGTACTATTCCTGTGGCCGGCTTCAAGCAACCTGGAACTGACCAAGTTCTTTCTATCCCTTACACTTGAATTATACCCACAATTCAAAAGCAAAACCAAAATGGAGAAGCTTAAGGAGCTTTATTGATCTTTACAGCTGGAAGTGACCTCTTCCTCACCTGAATCCTGTGGAACTTGACTATTCTAACATGATGTAGGTGGGGTCCCTTGTCATTTTCTCCAATTCCCTTTCCAGTTTGATATGAAATAGGACCACTACTTCAGAAGAAATATACCCCTTCCTTGAGGTTGGATTGTTGTGTATCAGGGTTGGAGAAGAAAAACTATACTAGTAAACAGTATTTTCATATTCTTAATTTTATTCTATAACAATTTTTATATAAAATGTATATGAAGTTAGAATATAGAGAAGTATGATAGTCAGGGATATATATTTGATTTTTAATGAAAAATGAATTTGTCAGTTTTGTATATTAAACATACATTGAAGTTGAATCTTTCGTAGCATAGGCCTTTATTTTCTAGAGCTAACCTAATAATATTCCTAAAGGCAGAGGCCACTCAGAAAAGCAGAGGCTAGAATAGAAAGGCAAAACATTAAAAGATATAGACAAAACTTAAGAAGAAAAATAAAAAGAGAAAGATGGTTAAACTTTAATCTATTTAGTTTTAGTTCTTGTGCTGTCAAAATTATTTTTATGGGTCCAGACAAGGCAGGATAAGAATCTTGGAAACAAGATCCTAAGTTCTCTTTTAAAAATCAAGATAATAGGCAGTTTACTTTGGCCCAAATACTATAGCATGGCGCAAAATTAGCCATTGTTGTTGCTGTAATTTCTCTCAGTAAACAAAATCTTGCTCTTTAGTTTGAAGGCCTAAAGAAGCAGCATTTACCATAGACAATGCTGATTCATCCTTCTCCTGGAAATTCAGAACATACTGTGCTATTTTTAATATAAATTATTGAGAGATTAATCAGACATTTATTTATTCCAAGTAAACTGTTTTGAGATTCTGTAAAAGAACAAATGCTTTGGAATACCAAGGCCTTCAGTTCAATTTTCAATAGATGTGAAGTCTGTTTTCTCTCTAAAAGTGAAAATTGTTCCTGGCGAAGAGCAGAATTCTCAATCTCCAACATTACATAGTATATACCAATATTTAAATATTTTCTTGTGTTTTCAGTATCAAGTAAAACTTTAGCAATGGCTCTGAAATTAACCTTTCTGATTCTAAAGAATGGCAGATAAGCATAGCTGAAAACAAAAATAAAAGCAAAACACATAAACAGAAACAAAATATTTTGGTAGAAATTAGAAACATACCACATATTTGTTGACTTTGTTTAGGGGACGGTCTCCTCTTTGCACTTGTCTAAGCATTCTCCCATATACTTGTTAACATGTAAGTTGTTTTGTAAGATACCAGAGTGAGAAGTGTTTTGCACAGGTAACCTGGTTAGCCCTCTCATGCCAACCTTCCTACCCCGTCATGTCCAGTTTACCACATGTCCTTTTCTATCTGACCTCCCAATAGGAGAAACTTAAGAGACATGTTGAAATGCTCAGTGAAAATCTAGATCTTGACACTAAGGACGACAGATAACATGCCACTCTGATAACATGCCACTCTGTAGACCTCTGTACCTTGGCATTGCTCTTTCCTGAGGGCATTTAGGACTCCCAGTGCATTTTCCCTTTTCCTATGCTCAAGGCCATCATCTGGTACCAGGGGATGCAGTATCAGAAATTGCTGGCTTTGTTCAGGCCTCCTACCGATTTTGCTTTAGAGATGTGGGGTACTGATTTCTCTGATTCATTAAGTTAAGAAGGTTAAGGGAATGAGCATCTGCCCTCCTAAAGCATGTTCTACTGCTGACAGGTAATCAAGAGGGCCAAGGCCAGAAGTTAGTTTTTGAAGTGCAGGATGCTGTCATTGGAACAAAGTATGTGCATTCTGAAAGCACAACTGGTCATCACAGCATTTTTCAAGGGAGTTTTCACAGTTTGAGGAATAGAGAGCACATTTTCAGAGGAATCTGAAAGAAATAACAAAATTGAGGCCCAGTATGTGCTCTTGGTCACGCTGCCACAGTCACCAGGGCTACCTTTAACTTATACGAATAAATTATTGCCTAGAAATTTTAACAAAGGGTATTTAGAACACCCTGCCATGTGCTTCTTGTTGTCTTTCAGGGAAAGCAGCTATTTACAACTGAACACATAAACCACCTGTCAAAACCTGACTTTCTGTAGAAGGTTGATAAATACTGGAGCACAGATGCAGCAACAAATATTTTACCAACATACCCATATGTGAACTATTTTGGAATTATTCTTTTGTAGAGCTGAAAATATTTCATGTTAGAAAAGAGCACACAATAAAATTGGCTGAGAGGCTCACGCTCTTTTTGACAATAGCATAGCATGATGGGTTATAGGGATCAGAAAGGGATAAGGCAGTTTATTTTTATTTTTTACTAAATCATAGCTGTGTACATTAATGCGATTGTGAGATACAAGGTACTGGTTTTATATACAATTTGAAATATTTTCATCAAACTGGTTAACATAGCCTTCATGGCATTTTCTTAGTTATTGTGTTAAGACATTTATATTCTACATTTAGTAAATTTCACATGTACCCTTGTAAAATGCACCATAGGTGTGGTCCCACCATTTATCCTCCCTCCACCTATCCTCTCCCCTCCTTCTCCACTTTCCCCATATTCTTGGGCTATAATTGGGTTATAGCTTTCATATGAAAGCTATAAATTGGTTTCATAGTAGGGCTAAGTACATTGGATACTTTTTCTTCCATTCTTGAGATACTTTGCTAAGAAGAATATGTTCCAGCTC
>CAUYON010177314.1:0-11431 GCA_963573935.1 Arctocebus calabarensis | reverse complement strand
GCCTGTAGTCCCAGCTACTTGGGAGGCAGAGGCAGGAGACTTGCTTGAGCCCAGGAATTGGAGGTTGCTGTGAGCTGTGATGCCACAGCACTCTATCCAGGGTGACAGCTTGAGGCTCTGTCTCAAAAAAAAAAAAAAAATTCATAAAGAACGTTCCATGTAGAAGAGTGAATGTCATCTGAGAAATCACCTGGCAATTTCTCAGAAATGCCACTTGCTGATGGCACCTGATAAAACAAGAGCCATCAGTTAAGTAAGCCAATCATGCTGTCATCTTGATTTTTGTTTTTCCAATTAATGGTGCTCTGTTTGATGAGTACAGTGTCCTGGGTGGGGTAGGAAACTCTGCCTTTCATTTCTTTTGGAGGCCCATGTCACCAGGGATAGGGTAAGGTGTAGGGAGGACACAAGAAGAAGTCCTCATACATATAGGACTCCCCTCCCTCACACACACACACAGGTGCGGATGTGAGTGTGCATTCCGGTGACCCTGGTCCTGTGCCAGCAGCTCAGCCCCAGCCTTGTCCTACCACCCCATCTGTCTCCTGGAGGTTCCCTCCTATGCAGCCAGCCCTTCACAGATTACAGGCCACAGATCTCAAGAGCAGGGGTAAAGGTTTTAGAATGATGTGGTCCAGACCCCTCATTTATTGTTAGGAAACTGAGGCCAAGGAATGGTAAGAGATCTTCCCAGGGATCCTTGGTGGTGGTGATGAAGCCAGGCTATCACCTGCCTGGCATTTTCTGCCCCAGCTTTTCTTCCTTCCCTTCTAATTCCAGGCACCTTGCTCTTACTGTGATGGGAGAGGACAGGATTCTCTACAGCACGAGGACAATGTTGAAACCCTGCCTGGGCGTGAGGGCCTTTTACTGGGCAAATCTTATTGTCACTAACACCCTGACACATTCTGCCTCTTCCTGCCAGCAGCCTTGGCTCGGAGACCCAGGTGTCTGGGTTGGTCATCGTATCCAGTGCCGGAAAAAGTAGAGAAGACACAAAGATGGAGATCTCCAGCTCTTTTAATTGAGAGGAGTGACCTGTAGCTAGTTCCTTGGGTGTGTGTTCCTTCAGGGGAAGTAGATCTGTGCCAAGTTAGGGCATTTCCACGTAAAGTAGAGACTGATCTGCACATGGGCAGTGCCTCCTGGGGCAGGTGGAGGCCAGGCCTGAGAGTGATGGGAAGAAAATCCAGGGAGGTCCATGTTGCAGACTCTCCGCATGGTCCTAAGACAGAATTGCCAGAGCACAGTTGCTCTTGGGAAGGGTGGTGTGAGCCTGACTCCAGCCTGAGCCAACAGGGAGCTTTAGTGTCCACATCTGACCTCTGGGGAGTTGGAAGGCTCAGCCCTACCCAGGTCCCAAAGCATCTCCACAGCAGGAGGAAGCCTGGGAGCCAACAGGAGCTGTCTGCTCTCTACCTCACTAGTGATTCACATTGCTTTCCTTAGAGAGTCTTGCCTTCCCATGTAGAGTCTAGAAATGGCCCAAGCTCTGAGCTGACATTGCAACCGGCACTGTGAAGTCCCAGGTGCAGCCTCCACATCACCGCCCGTGCACACAGCCGCATGTACCAGAACTGTACCTCACCCTCGGCCTCTGCTCTCTTCCCAGGCCCCCCTCTTCCTGGGGACTCCTCCCGGTAGTGGTGTTGGGTTTAGCTACCTTCCTGGCTTGTCCCACCCTCTCTTTTTAAAAAGACTACCTGAGTAGTGGCTGTGGTTGGGGGGACTTGAATGGGACATGATGAGGGCACTTCTGGGTGTGCTAAGATTCTGCCTGGGTCTGGGTTGTGTTTTACCTTCTGCAGCTATCACGCCCCCCACACCCACAGGGGTGCTCAGCAACTGTTTGGGGATGAACTAATTGCTCCCAGCTTTCAGACAGCTTACTCTGAGGAAGCAGAGGGAAGTTTACTCCACAGCAGAGATAATTTATAACCACTCAAAGGTCTGGCCTGGCAGATAGGCAGCCCCTCAGCTTACCCTGCTCTGTGAATTCACGAGCACAGGAATTACCACCCGGACTCATGGAAAGTCTTGATCCCAGGCTGAATGCAGACCATAGAGGCACCAGGCAAGAGCTCTGAAACCCAGCCACTCATCTGGAGGGCCCAGTAGTGGGGGTCGGGGGGAGGAGCACAAGTCAGCCCTCAGCAGTCCCAGCACTCACAGGCATGCCTTGACCCTCAGCTGCACAGAGGCGTGGAGGTCAGCCCAGCCCAGCCCAGGCCAGGCAGTGGGACAGAGAAGGGACAAGGCTCAGGCCCTGCTCTCCAGATGCCCACACCCCAGGACACCAGAAGAGGCACAGCCAAGCTGGCTTTATTGTCCCCTCCAGGATAAATTTTCCACCCCCACTCTTTCTCTGGGCAGCCCCTGGGCAGGCAGCCTGAGTGCTGTGACTGCTCTGCCCTCTTCTCTTAGGGCAGGAAAGGAAGGAATGGTGTCATGGATGCCATGACCTGCCCCCAAATGCTTAGTGCAGGGCTGAGATGCTAACCGATGAAGTCACTGTCTAGACGTGGCATCAAGGCTCCCATGTCTCTCTTCAACTATCTCTGCCTGATGTCTCCATCTGAACAACCGTGTGGCCAGTCCTGTCCCAAGGCCCTCTGTATCCCTGACCCTGTGCCCAGCACTTTCTTCGAGCCAGCCAGGTCCTTCATCATCCCTAGAGCCTTTACTGATGAAGTGAGTGAGCCCCATTTCTATAGCCATACTGTGTGCACGCCAGGGCAGGGGCTATGCCCGCATCTTCAGATCTGAGAGGGGCAAGCAAAGGCCTGGCATACAGCCTGTGCTCAAGACACATGGCCACTGAAGGAAAGATGAATGATTTGCCCTATTACAGCAGCACGCCCGTCTTGGGGAGCCACACCAGGGCACCTCTGGCAGTTAAGCCAGGCCTGTACTGAAGGGGGTACAGGCCCGCAGTGTTTGACTTGGGCAAGCATCCTTCCAGGTAAAGTCCAGAGCCTTCAGCCTGCCCTTGTGTAAGCATGTGGCTGGGGGGGACACATTTGGATAGCCTGTACCAGGATGCCCAGGCAAAACCATTGAATGCTTGAATCCTAGGCAGGGGTTTCTTGCACCCTATAACTCAGACGACAAAGCCAAAGTTACATTTCCAACAAAGAAGTGGGCCATAAAGAGTCCTCTGCAACTAATTGTGCCCACACTTTATCTAGTTTTTAAAAGGATGAGGTAGCACACATGGTGGTGGCTGGCTTGGCTTGTTTAATTGGGGTGCATTAGAGCCGAATTGGAGCCTGAGCATCTTCAAGGAGTGGATCTGGGTCCACTTATCTGGAATGCATCCACCTGAGCAAACGGCCGTGATTATTGCTTTTAAATGACTTTGCAAAGCTAATGGATCACAGAAAATAGCATGGGACTAAAAGTAAATATAAAATGAGTGAGTCGGCTGGCTTCAAAGCTGGGCTGCCAAATGGGAACACCAGCAATAATTACATTGGAAATGCCACCCATTTCTTTTCCTAGCTTGTGTCCCCAAGTTTCAGGCTGAATGTTACACAGTCAATTCTACACACCTCTCAGAGCTTTTAGTCTGAGCCAGATAGCTAAGGATAGTTGTTCCACTCATCGGAAAGCAAACAGGAGAGCTGGAGAAGCATCTTTTCCAAGGTCAGCCAATTCAGTGAAGTTGTTTTGGCTTTTAAGGTGATAGGTAGTGAGCATTTTGGAGAATACTATTTGAAGAAATGGAGAGTAAGTTTTGAAAGTGGTCATGGCTCTTGCCCATAAGTCAGTTACATTGTGTGGCCTTAGATATGGGTGTTTGGTGGTTTGGCGTGTGAAGGGCACGGGCAGGGGAGCTTTGTGGGTGTTTGTGTACCATAGGACGTGTACGGGTAAGCCTGGCTCCCTGAGTGCATATGTAAGGCTCCCAGGTCACTTGTGGAGGACTTCTGCTTGGCAGGTGGATATTCGAGTAGAGACCTGAGGAGTGGAGGCTGAGCTGGAGCCAGTGACCAGTGTGTCCTGCCTGCCTCGGGCAGAGCATGAAGCTGACTGAGGAATTTCCCGGAGACTCAGGTCACTCACTGGCCCTAGCCCTGACTGGGCCCCAGGTGTGTGCACTTACCCCTGTCTTTCTGCTTCTGGAAGCACTGAAAGGGCGCATTGACCTGTTTATGACAGAGTGCCCTTCTGGATTGTCTCTCTCTCTCTTTTTGAGACAGTCTTACTATTTTGCCCTTAGTAGAGCACTGTGGCGTCACAGCTCACAGTAACTTTGAACTCTTGGGCTTAAGCAATTCTCTTGCCTCAGCCTCCCGGATATCTGGGACTACAGGTGTCTGCCACAATGCCCGGCTGTTTTTTGTTGTTGTTGTTGTGGTTGTCGTTGTTGTTTAGCAGGCCAGGGCTGGGTTTGAACCCGCCTGCCTCAGTGTATGTGGCTGGCGCCCTAACCACTGAACTATGGGCGCCGAGCTGGATGGTCTCTTGTGTAGCCCTGGGCTGGCCTCTGCCACCCTCATCTTCCCACCTGTTCTCTTCAAGCCCCTTCACACGTGGTCATCCCCACAGCTGTCTGGCTGTTTGTCATGCCCCAGTGCCTTTCCGGGTTTCTGGAGGTTCTGGTTCTTTGGGGATCTAGGGTGACACAAACGGGATAGAAACTTCCATCTGCTCTCCTGTGGACACCAGCTCCCTCAGTCAAGAGCTGGTGCATGGAGGATGGAGCGGTGTCCACTCACTGCCCAGCCCAGAGTCCTCTTCTGAGCTCTGGATGTCACATCCTGTCCCTGGCCTGACATTTCCCCATACTGTCCCACAAGCCCCCTGAACAAAACGTGGCCAAATGGAACTAACCATCAAGACCACCCCTTCCTTTACAACCCCTCCTCAGCCAATGGTCCCTCCATCCAAGCCCCCTGCAGGCCAAACCGCATGCCTGGCATTGCCTCCACATCCTGCCCGTCACCAGCCAGTCAGTCCGGGGTCAGGTCGTTTCTGCCTCCTGAGTGCTCTGGGATATGGGGGAGCTTGCGTGCTTGCTCGCCAGAAGCTCAGGTCATCTCCCTGAGCTCATTTCCTTACCTGTCAAGTGGGGCTGATAGTCTCCATCCCAGAGGCTGCTGTAGGAGTCAAGGCCCCTGTCCTGGCTCCTCAGCAGGCAGAGAAACTCTGCAGGTGGATGGCTCAGAGACCTGGCCCTTCCGGGGTGTGGAGTGAGTGTGGGTGTATGGAAGGTCCTGGGAGTCAATCTCTCCAGAGCAAACAGCTCTGGGGCCCTGGTCCCAGGAAGTCCACACGGCCCAGGCTGAATGGCCCTCTTCCTGGGGGCACTGTGAGGGCACTCATGATAGATTATAATGAGCACATAAAGTGGTTGACATCAGGGCAGCCGCTTCATAATTTTGTAGTGACCAATATAAACCCATTCTCCACACATTCAAATAAACATCTCAGCCCCACATCACGTTTCTACTATCTCTAAAGACACCAGGAAAAGGCAGAGGAGCCATAAAAGCAACATAAAAATACAGGTGTAGATGAGCCTAAGCCCATTTCTTTGAAGCTTAATTGATGGGAAAAGCTTCTGGCCCCAGAGAACTTAAAGGCCCATCGTGTAGATATTTGATTAAGCGCCCTCTTATCACAGGCCACACTAAACTGGAAATCATTATACAGTAATTGCAAACACATTAATAAAATGATGATGTGGGTTTGCTCAGAACATAAAAAAGGAATAAAATAATTCACTCTGATAACTCAACAAGAACATGCAGTCTGCCCCAACACTGCTGGGAGCGAGAGTTGTTTGGGTCTCAGTCTTACTAGCCCTCTTGACAGGTGCCCAGGACTCTATTTTCAAAAGCTCTTGGGGTGGGTGGAGCCACAGCTAGGCTGCCGAACCCCTCCCTGGCCCAGGCACATGGTGCCTGAAGGGCCTCTGAAATCACACATGGAGCAGGGCCACCAGGCCACTTGGTGCCTGTCACACAGCCGGGAGACACCAGCCTCATGAGAGGCTCCACACAGCCCCTGCAGCCAGGACCTCTCCTGAACTATGCGAGGGGAAGGTGAGAAGTGCGGTCACATTACCACTGAAGGTCTGCAGCAGGGCCTGACTGTCCCTAACCTGAGCGGCTTCCTGTGGGCTGTGGATCAGGCTCTCAGAGCCCAGGAAACACAGCCTCTCCCAGGATTTCCCCTGCTCGGGGTCCCAGGAGCCCCTGCCCAGCCCCATGTGGCTGTAGGTGAGTGTGGCTGAGGGAGACTCACGGGGACCTGCGGGGAGGAACCCTTCTCTCCTGTGCTTATCTGTGAGGGGACAACCTCTGCCTGCCGATATCTCTGCACAAAATCCACGTCCTGTCACCTCACTGCACGTCTCCCACCCCACCCCGCCCCAGTGTTTTGTTCTCTGCTCCTCCATATCCCCCACCTGTTCTTCCAGGCCCACCCTGAAGCATTTTTCTTCTAGGAAACCCTAGATGCCAATCCTGGATATGCCACTCACAAGCTCTGTGACCTTAGATAAGTCACTTTATCTCTCTGAACCTCAGTGTCCTCATCTATGAAGCAAGGAAACAGTAATAGTCTATCTTATTGACATATCTGAGGTCCTCTTATATTGCAGTCAACCCTCTTCCTGTCTGACCCGAAACAGCTGGCTCCCCAGCCCTACAACTTCAAGGACCTCTCCCCCAGACCTAGTCCCTGCTCCAGCACTCCAGGCACCCACTACGTCCTGTGTGATCTCCCTGCGGCCTGAGCCATCTCGACTCCAGCTTTGGCAGCTTGCCTGGCACTCACACAGAGAGGGGCCCATTGGAGTCTCTAGGAAGTGACAGGGGACCAGGACCAGGCAACAAGTGGCAGGAAGGAGATTGGCCAGGCTATCCAACAGGAGGGTCCGTGGTGACGTCATTTGAAGTCCGGGAATGGCAGAGGGAGACAGTGCAGGACGCCCATGTGGCTGGAGAGAGGGGCTGCGGGAGTGACAGGAGAGGGCAGAGGGGTCCTGCTGGCCAACAGAACAGTGGAGCTTAGATGGTGCTGGGGGCTGAGCAAACCTAGCTTGGAATCAAAGAGAATAAAACTGGGCCTTATGCCAAACCAGAGGTGCGGAGACCTCATATAATTCACCCCTGAATTATACGTCGTTCAACTTTCACTCACAGCACCTCGGCCAGCAGGCAGGCCGGGCAGGCTGGCCACTTGCTCACTGGCTACCTTTTTACCCCAAACACCTGAAGCAGGAAAATCATTTGCAGCTGGCTTCTGCCTGTCTGCTCTGACAGGGGCTGTGTGTATCATGAATTTTTGTGGAGGGGCTACTGCAGACACCCTGAAAAAGACACTGTGGGTGAACTGAGGGGAGACCCCCGGGGCCTCTGTGCTCCCTGCATGGCTTCTCCCACACACAATGAAGAGATGTCAGAGGTGCAGAGATGACCGGCGCAGCCCAGGCTGGTGGGGTAGTTGGAAGGGGCTGTTCTCCTGCAGCCTCAGTGGGAACAGGTGGAGTCAGTGGGACGTGTTAGGGCAGGGCTGCTCAGGAAGTAGGGATGGGGCAGCTGGGGGGCGGGGCAGGCTCCCCAGACCTGTCACTTCCAGGACCTCTGCCTGGCTGATCTGGGCCCTTTAATGAACTGAAAATTTCCCCAGGGATGGGAGGGGATGTTATTCTCTGAGAGAAAGGGCAAATACCTGGCAAGGAAAGAGAGCTTTTCACTGAGCCTGGATCTGTTGGTGGGTGGGGTGTTCTCCCCTTGGAGAGGACAGGAGAGAAAAGTAGAAGGGTCGCACCCAGACAGTGTGGCCCTGGGTACATCCTCTCACCGGGCAGAGTGCTTTGGCTCATCTAGTTTCAAATGATAAAAAGCCCAAGGCACAGGGAAAACATCAGTTAAATGCAAATAACTAAACAGTAGCCCTAAAAGTTCATTTGTGGGGATTGTGAGAAAATTTGGAAAAAAGAGGAAAATAATGACTAGGGATTCTCAAACCTCTGACAACAAGGCCCCCGCTATTTCTGTGCCTTCTCTTTTGCCGTTTGCCTCCAGGCCTCATATTTTTGCCTTATGGTAGTCACGGCACCTGTGGTACCCAGAATTTGGCTTTTCTAATCTTCTCCCAGAACACTCTTGTTTCGGATTGCTCACAGATCCCTACGCAGTAAGAGGAGCTGCTTCCCACCATCCCTAGAACACCCAGTGTCTGTAATTGACTCAATGACCGTGGGAGGCGAGGCCTTCCCTCTCTTCTGAGGAGAAACAGACCAGGGACCCCTGCCAGCCCATCAAGATGAAAGATGCTGTTGTCACATGGGCAATGATTATGTATCATAACGAAAGCTCAGGCCACTTGTCCTGAAAAATCCATTTTATTTCAATTAGCAAGAAGTAAAGCAGGTGCACTTTTCCTTAGCAACTATGAAAACAGAGAGAAGGTTCTGGACCCATTCTCTGAGTCCTCTGTGGTGAGTACAAAGGGAGGGATGACGCTGGTTCTGATGTCATCTGTCTCCTCAGGGTCACTAACTGTGCCAACAGAAGGCAAGCATGACTTGGCTGTGACCAGACGCTCAGCGTGGATGTGGAGACAGCCTGTAGCCAGCATCTGCCTCCCTGGAGGTTGGCCCAGGCCTGCCTCTCTGTTCCTTGGAACACCCGAGCACCCTGCAGCTGCACACAGAAAGTGGAATACAGATGTCTTTTTTTTTTTTTGAGACAGAGCCTCAAGCTGTTACCCTGGATAGAGTGCTGTGGCATCACAGCTCACAGCAACCTCCAATTCCTGGGCTTAAGCAAGTCTCCTGCCTCCACCTCCCAAGTAGCTAGGACTACAGGCGCCCACCACGACGGGAATACAGACGTCTTAAGACACTGCGTCATCCTTCTGAACCCTGGGGCTTGAAAAACTCAAGTCTTCATGAAACCATGTATGTCAAAATACAGTTTTTGGTCAAATTGCTTAGTACATTTGAAAGAGGACTCTGGCCCTACACTTGAAACATCAAGTTTTTATAGCTGGGGGCTGCCATTCAGTGACGTTTGTTTTGTTGTGTTCAAGGCAGTAAAAGACCTTTTATTAAGGGTGCAGCTCCCATTTACTGGGTTTCTGTTCATTCTGCAAGCCCTAATTCTTTATTGTTATTCTGCAAGCAACACCACTTAAGTTCAATCGCTAGATTGTGAATTTCCTCAAGCAACCTCTATTTAGTTGAGGCCAGAATCTCAGTGGGTGGTAATAAATATCAAAGTACAAGATGGTTGAGAAAAGCGAATTAAAAATCCCGAATCAAATATGATTATTGATCAACACTGAACTGCCTTAATCATTTCTATGCTAATTCTGGATATATACATCCATATTGGCATTTTCATTAGATAAATACATTGACATTTTCAGCTGAGTAGATATATTGAGCAATTCAGACTTGCAATCTTTGGAAAACGGCAAATACATAAAAAAAAAAACCAAAACAAAAGGTACAGAACGGAAATGGTGGTGAATTCTTACAGGCCTGAGATAGCCTATAATACATCTTCAGATGTTTAATGTGGCATCATTTTCTTAAAAGTTAAGCAAAGCATGTATACCTAAAAACAAACAATTGAAAGTTTAAATAATATAATTACATCAATGAGAGTAGTAGACCATCTTTTCTGCCCCCTCCCTATGGAAAAATTCTATCTCTCTGATCCTACCCTGTTACTTCTGGCTTGTATGAATTGCCTTGCTGCATTCCATAGCTATAATTAATAACTGTACATTTTTATTCATTGACTAAAAGTGAGAATGAACAAAGAGCATTTTCAATATTCTGCTGATAGAACCATTATCTTTGGCAGAGGATCCAGTGAACAACACCACAGGTGTGATGTTAGCCCCGGTGCCTCACCCATGCAGTTTGAAGATTATTTTGAGCTTCATAGTCAAAGAGTTCTCTTTTTTCACTTTCCTTTAATTACTCAAAATCATGACATATTTTAGTTGGCTTACTACTTAACCATGCTTTTCTGGGTTAGCAAGGTGTCTTCCTCAGAATTTTTTTTGTTTTTTAATTGTTGGGGAATCATTGAGGGTACCAATGATTCCCAGGGAGCCAGGTTACACTGCTTGCATTAGCTGGGTAAAGTCCCTTTAATAATAATGTCCCGCCCCTGAGAGTTGTATCACACAGCATGAGCCCCCACTTCCCTCCCTCCTTCCCTCTTCCACTCCCCCATTTCCCCTCCCCCACCCCCCAATGGATTAGCATCAATTGTCCTCAAATCAGAATTGAGTACATTGGATTCTTGCTTCTCCATTTTTGTGATGCTTTATTAAGAAGAATGTATTTCAACTTCATCCAAAAACTGCCTTAAAAATGTATCATGAAACAGGACCCATGCATTTTTCACCCATGTTCCCTAAGACCTTCCAGTTTCTTAATCTTATTTTTGTTGAACGGAATTAACTCTCTTCTTGAGGACTTTCTCTTCCAACTTGAATGGATGCTTTCCCAGTTTCTCATGCAGTTGTCTCAGGTGTCATGCTGGAATGCTGTTTTGTTATACACCTGGCTTAATCTTGCTGTTTTTGGACCAGCTCTTCTTTCTTAGATTCCTTTTCTGTTTTGCTGAATGATACTTCCCCTCCCTTTGCTTTAATCAGGAAGAGGGTAATTTTCTGTGCCCTTTCATGTCTGGAAATGTCTTTATTTGGTATAGGCTACTCGGTACAAAATTGTTTTCCCTCAGGAAGTTGAAGGCAATTGCTTCGCTGCCTTCTAGTGTTGATAACGCCAATCTGCCAACAATGATTCCTGATCCTTTTTAGATAGCATGTCTTTTCTCTCTGGGAGCTTTTAGAATCTTCTCTTTATCCTTGATGTTTTGAAATTTCAAGAGGATACAATTGGGTGCCTTTTTCGATTTCCCCCTGTTCAATTCTCGGTGGGTCATTCCTTTTGAAGGCCTGTATCTTAGTTCAGCTGTGGGGAGTTTGCTTCTATTATTCCTTTGATAATTTCCTCCTCTCAAATGTCTTTGTTCTCTGAGTCAAGTATTAGATGGATATCAATATTGCTAGACTGACCATCCGTGTTGCTCAGATTTTCTCTCACCTTTTTCAGTTTTTTGTCTTTTGATGAATGTTAGTGGATACGTTCTTCGCTTTTTCTGTGTCTTCTTCTGTTGGAATTTTAATTTTAGCAATCACATTTTTAATGTCCAATTAATATTTCTTGTGCTATTCTTCTTTTTCATAGAAGCCTGTTCTTATTTTATGGAAATGTCTTCTTAAGTCCCTCTAAGCGTTTTTATTAGCATATTTTTTTTTATAATTTTATTGAATCATAATTCTGTACATTGGTGCAATCATAGGGCACGATTCATATACATTCAGAAATATTTTGATCGTACTGTTACAGATAGCCTTCATGGCATTTTCTTGATCACTATATAAAGAC
>CAUYON010177311.1:0-10543 GCA_963573935.1 Arctocebus calabarensis | reverse complement strand
ATTGAAATTAAGGATAAGCCTTTCGAAAGAGAAATGGATATTAGTGATCTTTTCGATTTGTGGAATTTAGAATTTGGTCTAAAGTTTCTGAGTGAGTTTACTTTTGTGGTGGAGGTTTGCGCTGGTCATTATGGAGGATAGCTCTGAGAATATCCTGGAGAGCTGGTTTAGTTATGGCTTCTCAATTGTTCTTAAAGCCCATTTCTGTTTTATAATATGTCTCCAGCACCAATCTGCTTAATATAAACTTTCTCTAGAAATTTTGGGAAGTTCCTATAGGTAAACATAAAATATTTTTCAAAAGAAGAAAAAGCAAAAGCAAATGAAATATGGATTATTGCTCTGTCTTCATTTCTAGACTTTTTTATTTTTGATGACACTATTGTTGGGTTATTTTATAAGACATTAACCAATTGTTACTAAAAAGAATGAAATTTGGTAATTTATGTGAATTCCTTTCAACTCCAGATACTCAAATCTTAGCAATAAAAGCTCAAATAGTACCTCCTCCATGTCATTCTTCTTGACTTCTGCCCCCAAAATAATTGAATGTTAGTAAAAATTAACTAACATTCTCATTTTTTTAAATGATATATTTTTTTCTCTAATTTTTTTTTAACCTTTGTTTGGTGTTTTGTCTCCTAATATGAGGATAAGTGAGATATGAGTTTTGTCCTCAAAGAGTTTGACATGTACTAAAATGGAAGCAAAAGGAAAAATGAATAAGTAAGACAAAAGCAGACTGTAATAACTGCTGTTGATGTTTTGGTACTTTTTTTAACAATTAAACTTGTAAGTACAATGTCTAGTAGGGAGTTGATCTCTTTTGCTCAATAAATAAATAAGTGAATAGGGCTGAGTCATTTAGATGAGATACTATGGGAAGTAGGAATTATTTTGGGGGCAGAAGTCAAGAAGAATGACATGGAGGAGCTACTATTTGAGCTTTTATTGCTAAGATTTGAGTATCTGGAGTTGAAAGGAAGGGCTTTCCTAGACAAGGGAACAGTGTGCGTACACACTCAGCAGTGGGATAATGAGAGATGTGCTTAGCACTATGTAAGCCATCCAGCTGTGCTGAGCAGCTATCACAATGTACACTGCACAGGAACAAAAATAAAATGAAATAAGCCAGGTACTTGCTGCCCTGGCAGAATTAGCAAAATGTGGGAGTCAGCCTCCCTGGAAAGTGGTTTGTCGATTGGAGCAGGCCAAGTCCTGGAAGCATCAAAGTCAGCTGAAATCACGTTAAAAATGGACATGTGATCTAAATTCTTCATCCTTAAAATGGCATTAATAGTACCTATAGGACAAGGTTGTTTTAAGGATTATGTGAAGTCGGGTCTACAAATTAATTGATACCTAGTAGACAATGGATACATGTTGATTATTGTGAAAATAACAATAATAGTCGCAGATATTATTTATCCACGTGTGGTCAAACATCATAATGTGGGTGCCATTCACTTGAATTCTACTGAGATTATGGAATTATAGATTATAAAACAATTGTCCATTAATTTCACTCCCTATTTTGTGATTTATTTCATGCATTGATCTCCTCAGCTGCATCTGGTTAGAGTAGTAAAACACTGCCACCACCAGAAATTTAGTGCATTTCATGTAGATAACATAAACCAAATATTTTCAAAGAAGCCAGGTAAAGAAGGAAAAAGGAAGGCAAAACAGAGTGTTCGGTGAAGGGGGCACATATTTGGGGGCCATATTGTTACCAGGCGAAGAGAGTCCACCCAGTTGTCACTGTTAGCCAATATGCAAAGACGGGGATAGGTCCACCAGACTTCGTCAGAAGGCCAGCAACTCTGGAGAAGAATTAGAGTGAGTCTACACTCTCCAAGACTATTCTATTCTTCCATTTTCAAAACCACAGTTTTGTACATAAAAGATAAAAGCAAGTGACATAGTAACACTTATCTTAAATAATGGTAATCACCATAACCCACTACCCTTAATAAACAATAGTTGACATGACCCATGACCCATATGATAATATTACAATTAAATAGTTAATCGCATAAATCATTTGCCCTAAACTTCAAGTTGAAGCTGAATTTACAAAACAAGAAGAGAGACCTGACCTAGCCTGACTGGCCCCACATGCACTCTGCATATCCCCGAACCCTTGTTGAGGTACTTACCCTCTCTGTAGCCTTAGAGGAGTTACCTAACCTCTGAAACCTTACTTTCCTCATTGTAGAGGAGTGTGGTGATGAAGATAATAACGGTAGTGAGAAACAACAAGTGGAAACAGCAGTGAGGACCACATCTCCTTCACAGACTCATTGTTTAAAGCACAGTGTCTGCACATGCTGCCACTGTTATTCCCAGCTTCTTCCTTCTGCAGTCCCTTTATATATTCTCCTTAATAGTTACAATTCAGGTGACCAGAACTTATGGGAAACAGAAATTGTCATGTGCAGTGATAGAGGAAAGGATATCTGCTTTGCAGCTGGAAAATTTGAACCCTGGTCTTAGCTCTGTCTTCAGCTGTTTTAATGACCTTGATCAAGAAAATGCTCCTTATTCAACCTTAGTTCCTTCATTTGTTAAATACAGAAGTTAGACTAGGTGAGTTTCATCATCAAGGGTCTCCACTTTAGTATTCTATGTACCTACTAAATGAAATTTCCTGCCGGATTGAGCCAGTGCATACACCAATGCACCACTCAACAGATTTTGTTCATTTAAAGCAAACATATAGGAAAAAATACCAAACAGGCTATATATGTGCTTAGTCCAGGTTCTAACCTGCACTCCCTGTACTTCTCCCTTCAACTTAGGTCTATATTTTGGATGAAGGTTGTGTTGCATAGGAAAATTTCAACCTATCTAGATTTTTGGTAATGGGAGTAGAGACTATTTAGATTGTTTACTAAAGTTTTGGCTTGTTAATGAGGCCAGGAGTTTTGGGGTAGACTCAGAACAACTCTTTAAATACTGCTAGATTTCAGGATGAAAGACATCCCAGAGCATTTGAAAGCACCTGGACGTTTTTCATAGAGAGTTTGGGGATACTTTTTAATAACAGCCCCGCATGGCTGGGGGCAGGCGTTTCAGGCTTCCTCAGGCACAAGAGAAGGCACAACTCCTGTTTTTCAGACACCAAGCGGCAGAGTCGGATCATGTCTGGTCTTCTTGGTGTGTTCTGGAGTGCAGCCTGGACCCTGTGGTGTGCCCCATCCCTTTGCCACTTCGGTTCCCAAAGAAAAGTGAAGCAGAACACAGATAAAGGAAACCAGAGAAGTGCAGCTTTAAACAGGACCCAAACAGAAAGCAAAGGTCAGCCGCCTATGTTCAGCACCACAGACAGCCCCTACATGAGTACAACCCATCTTTCCATCTTCCTCCCAGTCCTTGGTTTCCAATGGCTGCGCACAGCCCAGAGAGTCTGAGGTGAACCAAGGAGCACAAAGCTCCCAGGTGCATGCTGGGAGTGAGCACCCCCTTACATTTTGTTCTCTGGGCACCTTGTTTGGCTTATCCTAGTTTTACCCCGTGGCTGTCTATACTTCATTTGTTCATTCAGTGAACATGCTGGAAAACTAATAAAACAGCCCCTTTCCTTAAGGGGTTTTGTTTCTTCAGGGAACTGCAAGTCAATATGACTGCAATGGTTTGGCAGAGGTGGAAGCATTTCAAGAAATAATTTTGAGACGTGAGCAGGAAATAGAATATGACTGTACTAGTGGACCACACTTAGGAGGAGAATGCTTTTTAAAACGCCATGACATTTAAAGCTCCATGACTATGGATGCATGCTCATGTTGTTTGCCACAATAAACACAACCCCTAGCAAGAAAATAGGCAGGTGCTTGGTATTTGTTTGTTAAAGGAACAAATAACTTTGTGCTATGTGTGGCAGTGAACCATTGAGTTCTAGAAAGTGTAGCAGCTTGTTCCATTCTGCATTTTAAAACTATCACTTTGGCACTGTTTTTATAAAAGATAGATTAGAGGGGAGAGAAACTAGAGGCAGGAAGGCCAGTTATAAGATGATTGCAGCAGTAAAAGTGGAAGATGATGAAAGCCAATATCAAACCCAAAATAGATGTGAGCAACAGGATATGAGAGAAAGAAATATATAGAATTTTCTGTAGAACTCCTACAGAAGTTTAGCAGGAAATGTAGATTTTTTCAGAAAACAGGAAGCACTTTGGGATAGCTTTGTGGCTGAAGTGAAATATCAAAATGAAGGTAACAGGGGACAATTGTTGATGAGATGAGCCAGAAACCTGCGTTGGTGAATATAGAATTTTTTCCCAAAATGATTATGGGCTTCATGGAGTCTCTTGTGACACAAGCACATGGGATTTCATCTGCAGAGAGAGAAGTGAATGAGGAAGAGCAGAAGGGGGTGTGTCTGAACATCAGGTCAACTGAATCTTGACAGACCTGCTTTCCACTTGTGGAATAAACTATTTGCCCACATTCTCTTTGTTCTTCCATGTTTCAAGTTCTCTCTCTAGGCTATTCTAAGTCAGGATTTAAAAGTCTAATGTCTACAGAGGGAAGGTAAGTTTTTCTAAATTAGTGAAGCTGGCCAGAGACCATCAGAAGAGTATATAGTCTACCTACGGGGGTCACTGACTCCTTACCTCCAGGTAACTGGTGCCACAGGAAAATCTAGCCAAAGACATTGGGTGATGCCTTTGAAGGCAGGTGGAGGCGCCATGTTGCATCCTCTTGGCTCGGTTCTTACTTCTGTTACATGGGACAGATCCACGTGAGCTCTTAGTCCTATTGTGATGATGACATCCCATCTTCATACAATTGAAGTCTAAAAATGTGGGTAAGTTAACACCTTGGGGTAAAATTCTCAGCCAGGGGGATGGGAACTCATGGGCAAATGCTCCCATCTCTTGTCTTTCTGGTGGATAATTAATTCTAACAGGCGTTCTGTGTGCTTTCCAGAGGTTAGAATTGAATTGAGCCCTCATTGTCTTTAGCAGAAATTTTGATAGTTCATTTTTATATTATAAAATTCAGAAAGTCTTCATAGCAGGTTTAAAATAACTCTTATCTCCTAAGGCTAGAGATCAAAAGCACAGCTGCAATAGATGTTCTATGCTGAAGTCAGGACCATGTTAGAGAAGGAGTGAGACATGGACTTGGGTCATTTGGGTAGATGTGTATAAAACTTGAATTCCCAATTTTTCCTAAACTCTCTAAGGCAGCAGTAGATTTTACTCTTGTTAGAGGGGAACCACCTCTCTTCTCCAAGAGAACTTTCCTGGGATGGATGTTTTTCCAAACAATGCTTTCTTCCAAAATATTCCTTTCCTCCCCTGATTGCTTTCATACCAGTAACTAGGCTGATAACATGTGTAATCATAGGTAAAGTGAGTAAACATAATCCAGAGAGGATTATTATGTTACAGAGAAGGAACGCTTACACATTGAAAGAGCTTAGGAACTAGTTATTACGTACCAGCAAAAACCTGAGAAACTAGAGCAAAGACCTTGATGGAGTTGGACCAGGTGAGGCAGAATAGAAAGCTGTTTGAGAGGGAATTTATTGACCTAAGAGCACTCTCTCATTTAGCATCCTGGTAAGAACACTGAAATTTGGTCTTATTAAACTTCTGGAATGACTATTTGAAGCTTGAGGATGATGATATCCTACAATAAGTGATTTGAGTATGATAGAGTATTATGGAATGAGAAATAAGGCTGAGGGAAGTAACAATGCCAGAATGGACCACCACTGAATTCTCTCTACTCGAATGTTTCTGTGGGAGGGCTCAGATGTCATGTCTTTCACCAGGCAATTAGGATGTACTAGTGAGGGGGCACCAGAAAGACTGGAAACCTTGCTGGTGGCTGACTGTGGACCAAGAGATGCTGGCATGGCACTGGGCTGCAGAATTGAGAAGCCAGCTGGTAGCAAAGCTAGGATGACAGCCAGAGTTCTTCGTCTCACAGGGATCTGTCAGAATAGCTGATAGGTGATGACATTCTTAAGGGTGAGATGCGTGAGAAGCCAATGAGGGTATTACTTAACTTGTGTAACAAGAATAATTGAGAATTGATGAGCAGAGGCTGACATCAGCTACATCAATGGAAAATCACAACTTCTCTGAGTTTCCAGGCATGAATTGGTTTTCAGCTTCAGGACCTATTGCTTGAAGAGAGGCTGGTTCCCCTTGAACAAAGACCTTGAAATGCTACCATAGTGGCATTTTATTTGTTTATTCAATAAGTGTTCTCTTAATCCTTCTGAAAAGAACCGGTAGTGATTTATCAGCATAAAGAGGGAAAAGAAGAAGAATACAAGCTTAACTAGAGCTATTGCAATTAATTCATTAACTAGGATATTTTACCTACAAGGTCAGAGGTCGTGGTGATCTAGGGGAATCAAAACACCATCATGGCCCCCTGGTTACAGTAAGAGGTTAGGAGGACAGATAATGAAGTCCTGACCCAAATTGTTCTTACAGTGGAAATAATGTGTTCACGTGTGTGTACTCAACCCCTTGAGTATACAAGTGGGACAAATATACTCAACTGTTGGTATAATGCTCACATCAATCTTTGATTTGTGGAATAAGAGTCAATAAAGTAGGGAAGGCTAAGTGGAAGCCTATAAAACATCCCATCCTTCAGTCAACATATTAGGTCAAGAAGAAATATCTAATATTAGGAGGAACTTCAGGTGTTAGCTAGAGCATCTGACAAGTCCAAGGGGTGGACTGTAACAGGTGTTTTTTGGTACTTTGTCACATCTCCATGTTCCACTTTAGATTTCAGCTGCATCTGTGGCAGACAATTCTGACTCACCGAGGAGAGCATCTTACTTCAAATGTGTGCTACTTGTCTTTCTCTTTTTAGCTATAAACTCTTTTCTAGTCATGGAACCCCAATCAACCTACAGGCAAACCTGCTTCTGTTTGCAAAAGTATGCAAAAGCCTCCTGCGTGCAGCCCAGAAACTCCAGTGCAATCAAGCCTCTGTTGCTTACAGCAGTGATTAGATGTTTGTCAACTTTCCCTCCTTATCTGTTTCATCTTCCTGCTTTTTTTATGACTGACTAATGGGACCAATTTCTTCATAAACTACCTCCACAAAGCCCTTGTCTCGGTGGAAACTGAAATTTCGGAGGAAACTAAGAGATGGCATAGGCATCCTGAACCTAGCAATTTGGATTTTTGTGAGAAGCTCCTGTTTAATAAATGAATGCAGCTAATTAGTTAAGAAAAATAATACATCCATTACTCATTCTTGTTCCTGTGAACCACTGGTATGCAATTTTTTCCCCATTATATCTAGAACCTAAGGTTTTGGTGGCATAAATGTTTAAGCTGATAGGATAGAGCAAAAGGAATTGTGTTCATGGCCTGCTCCTGCCTCTCAAGCAACAGAGAAGCCAATATAAAAGGGAAAGTTACTTAATTAAAAAAAAATTTTTTTTTTGAGACAGTCTCACTATGTTGTCCTTGGTAGAGTGCTGTGGTGTCACAGCTCACACCAACCTCAAAACTTTTGGTCTTAAGCAATTCTCTTTGCCTCAGCCTCCCAAGTAACTGGAACTTCAGGCACCCGCCAAAACACCTGCTTATTATTATCATTTTTTGTAGTTGTCATTGTTGTTTGGCATTGTTGTTTGGATTACTCTGGTGATCTGTAACACTTAGGACCTGGCCAGATTTGAACCTGCCAGTCCTGGTGTATGTTGCCAGTGGCCTAACGACTGAGCTATGGACGCTGAACCTAAATATATTTTTTAAATATTTATTTCCCAGTTCCATTGAGGGAGTGAATAATTGACAAATAAAAATGTAATACATTTACCATGTACAACTTGATGTTTCAATAAATGGATATATTGTGAAATCATAACCACAACCCAGCTAATTAACTTACACATTACCTCACTTTTTTCAAGGATACAAGATAGCACTGTTGGCTATAGTCACCATGCATTACTTCAGATGCCCAGACCTCGAAAGCTTGTACCCTTTGACCAACGTCTCCTCCTTTTTCCCCTTCCTCAGACTCCTGTAACCACCATTCTACTATCTACTTCTATGAGATTGACCTTTTTAGAGTTCACGTAGAAGTGAGCTCATGCCATATTTGACCTTCTGTGCCTGGCTTATTATGTCCTCAGGGCTCATCTTTTCTGATGTCCTCAAGGCTCATCCATGTAGTTGCAAAAGACAGGATTTTCTTTTTTCTGGCTGAATAATATTCTGCAGTGTGTGTGTATAAAATATTTACCATAATTTATCTATCAACACCTCTATCTTGGTTATGGTGATCAATGCTGCAATGAACGTGAGCATGCAGATACCTCTTTGAGATACTGCCTTTGTTTCCTTCAGCTATATGCTCTAAGTTGGATTGCTGGAGGATATGGTAGTTCTATTTTTAATATTTTAAGGAAACATAATGTGTTACATAATGATTGTACCAGTAACAGTACACAAGGGTTCTCTTTCTCCACATCCTTGACAACACTCACCTCATATCCTTTTGTCAACAGCCAATCTAACTGGTGTGAGGTGACATCTCATGGTTTTGATTTGGATTACTCTGGTGATCTGTAACACTTAGGACCTTTTCATGTGCCTGTTGGCCATCTGCATATCTTTTCTTGGGGGGAAATGTCTTTTCATGTACTTTGTCAATTTTTTTTTTAACCATGGAGTTGTATGAGCTTCTTATGCATTTTTTATATCAAGGCCATATCACATATATGATTTACAAATATTTCTCCCATTCTGTTTTCATTTTGTTATTGTTTCTTTTCTGTACAGAAACTTTTAAAAAAAGTTGACCCCACTTAATTATGCTTTTGTTACTGTGTTTTCGGTGTCATGTTAAAAAAAATCATTGTTGATTGAGCATGGTGGCAGCTCCTTCGTGTTCTGTGTGTCCTACATAATCTGTGCTGGCTTTATGAGTAAGCAACCATGTCTAAGGGACAGGGTTGGTATTCGTCTTGGTCCCACCTACTCTTGTGTCAGTGTCTTCCAGCATGGAAAAGTAGAGATAATTGCTAATGATCAGGGAAACTGAACCACTCTGAGTTATGTTGCCTTTACTGACACTGAATGATTGATTGGTGATGCTGTGAAAAATAAAGTTACAATGAACCCCACGAACACAGTTTTTGATGGCAAGCATCTGATTGGACTTAGGTTTGATGATGCTGTTGTCGAGTCCAATATGAAACATTGGCCTTTCGTGATGGTGAATGATACAGGCAGGTCCAAGGTCCAAGTAGAATACAAAGGAGAGCTCTCTCTCTCCTCTCCCATCCCCCGTGTGTGTCTCTTCTCCTCTCCTCTCTCTTTCTTCCCCCTTCTATCTCCTCTCCTCTCTTCCCCCGTTTCTCTCTCTCTCTCCCCTCCTCCTTCCCCCGCCAATAAAGACCTTTCGTACAAAAAAAAAAAAAAAAAAAGAATACAAAGGAGAGACGAAAAGTTTCTATCCAGAGGAGGTATCTACCATCATTCTGACAAAGATGAAGGAAATTGTAGAAGACTATCTTGGAAAGACTGTTACTAATGCTGTGGTCACAGTACCAGCTTACTTCAGTGATTCTCAGCATCAGGCTACCAAAGATGCTGGAACTATTGCTGGTCTCAATGTTCTTGGATTATAAACGAGCCAACTGCTGCTGCTTTTGCTTACGGCTTAGACAAAAAGGTTGGAGCTGAAAGAAATCTGCTGATCCTTGACCTTGGAGGTGGCACTTTTGATATGTCAATCCTCACTATTGAGGACGGAATCTTTGAAGTCAAATCTACAGCTGGATATACTCACTTGGATGACTTTGACAACCAAATGGTCAACCATTTTCTTGCTGAATTTAAGTGCAAACATAAGAAGGACATCAGTGAGAATAAAAGAGCTGTCTGTCGCCTCCGTACTGCTTGAGAACGTGCTAAGCGTACTCTATTTCCAGCACCCAGGCCAGTATTGAGATTGATTCCCTTTATGAAGGAATCGACTTCTATACCTCCATTACCCATGCTCAATTTGAAGAATCGAATGTTGATCTGTTCCATGACACCCTGGACTCTGTAGAGAAAGCCCTTCAAGATGCCAAAGTAGACAAGTCACATATTCATGACATTGTCCTTGTTGGTGGTTCTACCCATATCCCCAAGATTCAAAAGCTTCTCCAAGACTTCTGTTGAAAAGAACTGAATAAAAGCATCAACCCCGATGAGGCTGTTGCTATGGTGTGGTGGTCCAGGCGGCCATCCTATCTGGTGACAATTCTGAGAATGTTCAAGGTTTGCTACTATTGATGTCACTCCTCTTTCTCTGGGTATTGAGACTGCTGGTGGAGTTATGACTGTGCTCATTAAATGCAATACTACTATTCCTACTAAACAGACACAGACCTTCACTACCTACTCTGATAACCAGCTAGGTGTGCTCATCCAGGTTTATGAAGGTGAGCATGCCATCACCAAGGATAACAACTTTGGCAAGTTTGTACTTACAGGCATACCTCCTGCTCTCCGTGGTGTTCCTCAGATTGAAGTCACATATGATAGTGATGCCAATG
>CAUYON010177308.1:0-15174 GCA_963573935.1 Arctocebus calabarensis | reverse complement strand
CACAGCAACCTCCAATTCCTGGGCTCAAGCGAGTCTCTTGCCTCCGCCTCCCAAGTAGCTGGGACCACAGGCGACCGCCACAACGCCCGGCCATTTTTTGGTTGCAGCCGTCATTGTTGTTTGGCGGGCCCAGGCTGGATTTGAACCCGCCAGCTCAGGTGTACGTGGCTGGCGCCTTAGCCCTCTGAGCCACAGGCGCGGAGCCTATAAAATATGTTTTTAAAATCACACTAAGGCTCAGCACCTGTGGCTCAACAGGCTAAGGCGCCAGCCACGTACACCTGAGCTGGTGGGTTTGAATCCAGGCTGGACCCGCCAAACAACAATGACGGCTGCAACCGCAAAATAGCCGGGCGTTGTGGCGGGGGCCTGTAGTCCCAGCTACTTAGGAGGCGGAGACAAGAGACTCACTTGAGCCCAGGAATTGGAGGTTGCTGTGAGCTGTGGATGCCATGGCACTCTATCCTCTTTATTTGAGGCTCTGTCTCAAATAAATAAATAAATAAATAAAATCACACTAAGCTTAAGGTTATTCCAGCAGAGATTGTGGCACGAACTCATCACATGACTTTGCCTCTAACCTCACCTCTCTCCTCTGCCCTCCTTCAAATGCTTCAGTTGAAGAGAATTTCTCTTCATTCCCAAATCTCAGATAAGGGGCTTTTGCATATGTTGCTGGATCTCTGTGTAACATATACCTGCTTTCCCTCTCTGCTGCAGACAGACTAGTTGCACCTCTCACTAAACTCATAGGTTGAAACTCAAACCACCAAGGTGATGGTACTAGAAGGCAGGGCTTGTGGAAGGTGAAGTCATGAGGGTGGAGGTTCATAAATGTGGTAATTTGCCTTCTATCAGAGACTCTAGAGTACACTCTGTCCCTTCCACATGTGAGGACACAGGAAAAAGATGACTGTTTATAAACCAGGAGGTGAGCTCTCACCAGACACCAGGTCTGCTCCCCTTGATCTTGGGCTTCCCAGCCTCCAGGACCTTGGGAAATAAATTTGTTATTTATAAGCCCTAGTCTATAGTATTCTATAACTTCAGCCCTGACTAAGACTGTCTCAATTGTCTCCTTCCTACTTACACTTCAAGTCTTCATTTAGGGTCACCCCCCAGAAACTATCCCTAATTCATTGTCCCAGCATCACCCAGCACACACACACACTTTACATTGAATTTACTATTCAACTTTTTCCATCTTGATATCCTTCAGAGGACTAACTGAGTGCTTGTATCCCCAAGGACTCAAGACAGTACATATGACAGAAAAGACACTCAAGAAACATCACAGCAGTAGTTCTCAACAAGGGGTAATTTTGATGTCACGAGGAGATATTTGGCAACTTTGTCACCTCAAATTTTCCTTGTGCCAATTTCAGACAATCCTTAGTTTCATTGCCAGCCTCAGGAGAAACTACTGATCTGCTTTCTTTCTTTTCTGGAAGTTTCATATAAATAAAATCACATAGTATATAATCCTTTGTATCTGTATTCTTCCATTTAGCATATTATTTGATTTTCATGACTCAGATACAGGGGAATTGCTATTAGCATCCCATAGGGAGAGGCCAGAGATGCTATAGAAACATCCTACAGTAAACGCAACAGCTCCACCCAACCAAGAATCATCCAATCCCATATGTCAATAGCGCTAAGGTGGAAAACCTTCAAATTATAAAAAAAAGTGAGTCCTCCAAAAAATGTCCATATCCCTTCCCTTCCCACATTTGAACTGTGTTCCCCTAATAACAACTTTCAAAGAACTGTCAGGATGGGAAAAGTATCAGGATGAGTACATCAGAGGGCGCTGTCATGCTCCTTTCAAACATAAACCAAGCCAGCAGGGCACTACTGGCTGGTTAGGGCCCTCCCCATGGGACCCCATATCCTGTGACTGCCTCACAAGGGCTGCAAAGCCCAGCCAACTCACCCGAACTCAGAACAAGTCTAAAGGACCATCCAGCTTCAGAATTCCTCATGGAGTCACTGGAGGCCTGTAGCATCAGCATCAGCATCATAGCATCACTGCCCAGCCTCTCCCTCAGTCTGACTCCCTCCCCTTCCATTTTCTTCCCTTCCTTTTTGGTCTCTTCCTTCTCACAGGTGATAATCATATAATCTATCCCTAATGAAGCTCTTTTCCTCTAATCTCTAGGGGTCTACTTCCCAGTAGTGACAGTATGAAACAACCACCCTGGAAGGATTGCCAAGGGCCACAAGGGACGTTTGGGGGTAATACAACTCCTCACCATCTTGATTGTGCTGACAATTTCACAGGTGTATAAACTTGTCAAAACGTATCTGCACATTTTAAATATGTGTAGTTTATTTGTCAATTATACCTCACTGAAGTTGTTGAAAGAAGGGGGGGAAGAGGAAAAAAAGGGGGAAGGAGGGAAGGAGAGAGGAAGGAAAGAAGGGAGAAAGGAATGGAGGGAGGAAGGAGAAAAGAAAATCTTATCAAGGCTTTAAAGAGAATCTGAGAAATTAAGAAAAGTTGTACGGGCACCTGTGGTTCATCTAGTAGGGTGCCAGCCCCATATACTGAAGGTGGCAGGTTGAAACCCAGCCTGGGCCGAACTGCAAAAACATAAAAATAGCCAGGCAGTGTGGTGGGCACCTGTAGTCCCAGCTACTCGGGAGGCTGAGGCAAGAGAATCGCCTAAGCCCAGGAGTCAGAGGTTGCTGGGAGCTGTGTGACGCCATGGCACTCTACCGAGGGTGATAAGTTGAGACTCTGACTCTATAAAAAAAAAAAAAAGAAAGAAAGAAAAGTTGTACAGGGTATTTAATACAGGTATTTTCATTTTTATACCTTTTTTGCTTTTGTATGGGTGCATACATATTTTATAAGGGTGTATTTCAAATATATATTAGCTGTTCTCAGCTTTAATATTGTCACACTGGTATGTCCTGATAAAATGTGAAATGTTCCACTTAAATTTGTTATTACTCATATTTAAAGTATCCCGGTTTGCCAGAGTTTATCTCTTTTAATACAGCATTAGCAAATCGAGATTAGAATTATAATAATGTCAACTTCACTCTCTTACATTTTGGTATGTTTTCATAAGTGAGAAAGCCAAGATACAGAATTTCACATAACCCTTGAGAAATTCTTAGGAAAATGTCAAGTGTTGAACACCAGCGATGTAAATATTCACACGTGTATTAGCAAATATTGTATCTTGTCACACATGTTGCCATGTGGCCTTCACTACTGGCATTTTTCTTAAAGGAAAGTAAAATATACAAATGATAATAAGTAATATAAGTAATAAAGGTCACTTCCTAATCCCTTTCCTCTTCTGCTAGGGCCTAAAGGCAACTTCCTCCCTTCCTTTCTTTTCTTCCTTCCTCTTTTCCTCCATCCTTCCCTATCCATATCATTCTTTTCTTCCTTCCTTTATATCTATCTTTGGGTAGATAATTTCCTCACATGAGTAAAAAATAAAAACACATTAAATGTTACATACAACAAAACTCTCCCTCCTGCCTTGGCACTCAGCTACCTACCTCTTCTTCTTAAAAGGAAACAATTGTGCCAGTTCTTTGTCTTTCCATTAAGCAATATTAAGAAGCATATATGTGCACATATCTACTCACATACTCACAGAGTACTTTTAAATCCTTTAAAATAACAATAATATGCAACTGTTTAATATATGGGGTTTTTTTTACTTGTTAATATATAGGACAGCATCTAATATTAATGTAAAAGGAGCATCCAGATTCCTTGTAAAGTTACAAAATATTCTAAATATTGTTGTATTGAATTAGCCCCATAATGATGAACATTTAAGTAGTTTCCAATCTGCTGTGTTTGTTTTTTTTTTTTATCTTTTTTATTTTAGGTTAATGTCAGGTTTTTAAACAACCAGGTCAAAATTTTGTTGGATAGAATATAACTATAACTTCTTATGGTTATGTCCATACTCAAAAGGTGTGCTGAACACCCCCACACCATGCCCATTTAGTGGGAGCACCTCATCCCCTCTCCCCTTGACTTATCACCCCTCCCCCAGCCAACTCACTTGAACTCAGAACAATTGCAACTTCTTTCTTTGGAAAGAACGTGATTCGTGGCTTGATGCCTGTGGCTCAACTGGCTAAGGCACCAGCCACATACACCTAAGCTGGCGGGTTCGAATCCAGCCTGGGCCCGCCAAACGACAATGACGGCTGCAACCAAAAAATGGCCGGGCATTGTGGAGGGCGCCTGTGGTCCCAGCTACTTGGGAGGTAAAGGCAGGAGACTCGCTCAAGCCCAGGAATTGGAGGTTGCTGTGAGCTGTGATGTCACAGTACTCTAACCAGGGTGACAGCTTTGTCTCAAAAAAAAAAAAAGAAGAAGAAGAAGAAGAATGCGATTCTTTACTAAGAAGAATGTGAATAATGTGATTCTTTACTAAGAAGAATGTGAAGAATTCTTTACTAAGAAGAATGTGATTCAATTCCATCCAAGATAATATAAAAGATATGAAGTCACCATCATTTTTATGGCTGAATAGTATTTCCTGGTATGCATATGCCACAATTTCTTAATCTATTCCTTAGTTGATGGCTATTTGTTTCCACATGTTGGTGATTATAAATTGAGCTGTGATGAACAATCTAGTGCAAATGTCCTTATGATAAAATGATTTTTTTCTTTTTGGGTAGACATCTAGTAGTGGATTTCAGGGTCAAATGGGAAATCTAATTTAATTTTCTTTGAAGTTTCTCCATACTTCTTTCCAAAAAAGGCTGTGTTAGTGTACAGTCCCACCGACAGTGTAAAAGTGCTCCCCTCTCTCCACATATGCACCAGCACTTGCATGTTGTTTTTTCTTTCTGTCAATGCTGCAATACATAGGAAAGCAAGCCAAAGTCCCCACATATCTGCAGGTCAGAGTATCTGGTTGCAGCAAACTAGAGAGGTCAAGCAGTAACCCTGCCCAGAATCAGTGTGTAACTTAGGGCTCTTTCCAGGCCTGGGCAGGGAGATAAACTCAAAAATGTACATATTTATGGAGCTTAGCCTCTGGGTATGCTCATCCTAAGTGACAAATCAATGACCACCAAGACCCAGAAACCTGGTCTCAAAACCAAGCATGCAGCCCTTCCCAACCAAAGATTCCAAAGAAATCTTTGGAACTAGAACTTCCAGTTTCCCATTTAGAAAGTACAGCCTGCAGCCTTGCTCGATCAGAGGTGATTGCAGAGCCCACCCAGCAGCTCTGCCTGAACACAGAGCACAGTCAGCAGCCCCACCCAACCTCATAGCACAGGCAATAGCCTAGCCCAACTAAGAACGTGAAAACAAGGTCTGTTTGCCCATAGTCACTACCAGATGACACATCTGAAGTCTCAGACAAGACTAAATAGTGAGGATCCATTGCCACCAAAAAACACCCACAAAAGCTGAATGAGGTGGCTACTTTCTCAAATATGCCTATACCAACAAAAGGACATAGGATAACAAAGAATTAGAGAAATACAACACCACTAAAAGAAACTAATAAAGTTCAGGCCAGGCATAGTGGCTTATGCTTATAATCCCAGCACTTTGGAAGGCTGAGATAGGAGGATCACTAGAGGCCAGAAGTTCAAGACCAGTCTATGCAACATGGTAAGACTCTGTCTCTGTAGAAAATTAAAAGCAAATTGGATTAGCACTATGGCACACATCTGGAGTCCTAGATACTCAGAAGGCTGAAGCAGGAAATTCATTCAGGCCCAGGAGTTTGAGGCTGTGATGAGCTATGATCTTGCCACCACAGTCCAGCCTGGGTGATAGAGAAATATCCTGTCTCTAAAAAAGAAAAAAGAAAAAAAAACTAATAAAGTTCCAATTATGGACACTAAAAAATGTGATCTAAGAAATGACTGATGAAAAATTCAGATAAAATTTGTTTTAGAATTCAGAGAACCATAAGAAGATACAGTTTAAAAATTAAATAAAATTTGCAAAACAATGTTTAAAAAGTTTGAGAAAGAAGGAATCCAAGGCTAGTTCAACACATGCAAATCTATAAATGTAATTCACCACATAAACAGAAGTAAAAACAAAGACTATATGATCTTCTCAACAGCTACAGAAAAGGTATTTGCCAAACTTCAGCACTGTTTTTCGATAAGAACACTTATGAAAATTGGAATAGATAAGACATTTCATAAATTGACAGAAGCCATCTATGACAAAACACAGGCAACATCATTTTGAATGGAGAAAAACTGAAGCCATTCTTGCTTAGAATTGGAGCCAGACAAGAATGTCCACTATCGCCACTATTATTCAACATAGTGCTGGAAGTTCTAGCCACAGCAATCAGAAAAGATAAAGGATGTAAAGGGTATCCAAATGGGGACAGGGAAGGTAAAACTATCACTCTTTGCTGATGATCTTATACCCAGAAACCCCCACAGACTCTTGGGATTGATATAGATTCCTGGAATTGATATAGAAATACAGCAACATCTCAAGTTATAAAATCAGTGGCCTTCTTATACCCCAACAGTGGTCAAGCTGAGAAACAAACCACAATTCCTTCACAGCAGCATCAGAGAAAATGAAATATCTCAGAATATATTTAACAAATTATGTGGAGGATCACTACAGAAAGAACTACACAACACTGAGAAAGGATACTGCAGAGGAGGTTAACAGATGGAAGAACATATCATCCTCGTGGCTAAGAAGAATCTACATTGTTAAAATGTCTATACTTCCCCAAACATTCTACAGATTCAATACAATCCCTGTTAAAATACCAATGTCATTTTGCAGATCTTGAAAATATTGTTCTCAACTTCTTAAGGAATCAGAAAAAAATAGCTAGTGCCATTTTACAAAATAAGAACAAATCTGAAGCCATCACATCCAGACTTCAGGCTACACTACGAGTCTATAGCAATCAAAACAGCATGGTATTGGCATAAAAATGGAAACATAGAGCTATGGAACAGAACAGAGAATCTAGAGATGAAACCAGCCTCATACAGCTGTGTGATCTTTGACACAGCAAACAAAAGCATACACTGTGGCAGGGGAGGAATCACTTAATAATATAGGGTGAGTCACATGTAAAAGACTGAAACAGGACCCACACCTCTCACCATTCATAATGGCTAAAAGATTTAAACCTAAGACACAAAACCATAAAAGTTCAAGAAGAAAATATGGGGGAAATTCTTAATGATATTGGTCTAGGGAAAGGATATATGAAGAAGAATCCAAAGGAAATCACAGTAATCAAATAAATAAATAAATGGGTCTTGATCAAGTTAAAAATTTTCTGCACACACGATTGTAAGAGGGACTTTACCCAACAAATGCAACCAGTGTGACATGGTTTCTTGTACCCTAAATTAATCCCCAACAATAAAAAAAAAAAAGAAAAAAAATTTTCTGCACAGTTAAGGACATAACCAACAAAACAAAGAGACAACCTACCAAATGGGAGAAGATATAGGCATCCTACACATCTGACAAAGGGCAAATTACCAGAGTCTAAAAATAACTAAAGGAAAGCAAATCTCTTACCGTAAAATCCAGGCAAGAGATGCAAACTGAAACTTCTCTTATGATGATAGAGTAATGGTCAACAAACACATTTAAAAATGTTCATCATCCCTAGTCATCAGAGAAATGCAAATCATAACCACATTGAAATATCACTGAACCCCAATAATAATGCCCCACATCATAAGATCCCCATGCAACAGATTCTGGTGTGGGATGTAAAGAGAAAGGAACACTCGTACACTGTTGGTGGGACTGCAAACCATTACAACCTCTATGGAAAGTAGTATTCAGATTCTTCAAAGAACCAAAAGTAGACTTACCATTTGAATCCTACTACTAGGTATTTATCCAAAAGGAAAAAAAAAAGACATTTCATCATAAAAAAATTTGCACTCAAATGTTTTTAGCTTCACAATTTGCAACCCCAGTACCCTTTAATACATAAAAAATATATATTAAATTGTGGCATCTGTACACAAGGGGACCTTATTCAGCCATAAAAAGATGGAGATTTTGTATGTTTTGTAACAACCTGAATAGAACTGGAGACCATTCTCCTAAGAGAAGTGCCACAAGAATAGACAAACGAACACCACATACACTCAGTACTAAATTGGAACTAGTAGATCAACACCTACATAATCACATGAGAGAAAAAGCTCAATGACATTCAAGTAGGGAAAAAAAGGATGGGTAAATTTCTACCAAATGGGTACATTGCATGGGTATATTGTACACTCCCAGGTGAAGGATACATCTACAACTCAGACCTTGACCCTATAGAAGCAAACTATGTAACCTAATCATGTGTACCATGTATTTATCTGAAATTTAAAAAATACATTTAGAAAAGAAATAGAAACAATGAAAAAGCTCTAGAGATAAAAAATACAATAAATTAACTGAAAGTTTAATAAAATGTTGCAATAGCAGATTCACTCAAGCAGAATAAGTAATCAATAAGGTTGAAGACAGTGCATTTAAGATTATTTAGTTAAAAAAAGCAAAATTTAAAACATTTAAAAAATAAAGAAAGTCTACTGGAATTATGGGACATAATCAAGAGAGATTAATTTAATACAAGTAGCAGAAGGAAGAAACAGAGAGAAAGGTTCAGAAAGCATTTTTTAAATGACTGAAGACTTTCCAAATCTGGAAAAAGATGATGACATCTAAGTGCAGGAAGCCAGAGGTTGCCAATCAAAGTAAATTTGAAGAGGAGTTCACCAAGATATATTATAATCATATTATACAAATTAAAGATGAAGGAAGAATCCTGAAAGCAGCAAGAAACAGGAAACATATCACATTCTAGTGAGTCTCAATACAGCTAACAATGGATGTTTCAGCAGAAACCCTGGAGACCAGGATATAATGGGATGATAGATTCAAAGTGCTGAAAGAAAACTAACAACCAAGAGTACCTTATCCATCAAACAAATCTTCAGAAATCATGGAGAAAGAAAAAATTTCCATTCAAATAAAATCTAAAATGTTTGTCACCACTAGTCCTGCCTTATATGTGTACAAATTGTAAAATGGATTTCTTTAAGTGGAAATGAAAATCCATTATTTAATAATGATGGGGGGAGTAGGAGGGCTAAGTAGGAGGAGGTGAATCATGGGAGGTTGCCTAGTAGGTACAATATGTGTTACACTTCAGTGACATATACACTTAAGGCCCTGACTTTACCATAGAGCATTGATATAACAAAATTACATTTGTATTCCATTAATATATACAAATAAAAAATAAACAGGAAAAAAGTCTAAAACATAATACCATGTATAGTCATATTCAGAATACTTTACCACAATAATGGTGGTGTGTAAAGCAACCTAATCTCTACTATGAATGTTAAAATACAAAATTATTTTAAAACAACTATAACTACAATAAGTTGTTAAGAGATTCAAGTTAAAATTATGTAAATTTTAATATAAATATTATTAAAAGTGTGTAGGGGAGTAAAAGTGTGAAGTTTTTGTATGTGATTAAAGTTAAATTGTTATCAGTTTAAAATAGTTTGTTATAAGTATAAAATGCTTTATATAAGCTTCATGGTAACCACAAAGCAAAAGCCTATAGAAGTTGGACAATACATAAAAAGAAAGGATTTGGCTAGGTGTGGTAGTTAACACCTATGATCCTAGAAATTTGGGAGGCTAAGGCAGGAAGATCACTTGAAGTCAGGAGTTCTAAGACCAGCCTAAGCAAGAGCACTATCCTGACTCTACAAAAAAATAGATAATTAGCCAGGTGTTGTGCCATACACCTGTAGTCCCACCTACTTAGGAGGCTGAGGCAGAAGGATTGCTTGAGCATAGGTGTTTGAGTTTACAGTGAGCAATGATGATGTCACTGCACTATAGCCAGAGTGACAGAGCAAGATTGCCAAAAAAAAAAAAAAAAAGAAAGAAAGAGAAATAGAAAGGATTTAAAGTATACCACTACAGAGAACCATTAAACCACAAAAGACAGCAAGAGATGAAAAATGAAACAAAGGATTAAAAAAAAAAACCAGAAAACACATTACAAAATGTCTGTAGAAAGTCCTTATCTATCAATAACTTCAAATGTAAATGGAGCAAATTTTCCAATCAAAAGAGAATGGCTGAATGGATTTTTAAAAAAGAGACACAACCATGTGCACTATTTCAAGGGACTTGCTTCACCAGTAAGGATACACAGAGACTTAAAGAGATAGGAAAAGATGTCCCATTAAAATGGAAGCCAGAAAACAGCATTATTAGATACACTCACATCATACAAAACAGACTTTAGGTCAAAATGCTAAAAACAAAAAGACAAAGAAGCTTATTATGTTATAATAGAGGGTTCAATTCATGAATAGGGCATAACAATTGCAAATGTGCATGCACCCAACATTGGAGTATCCAAATATATAATATAGCAACTACTGAAAGTTCTAAAGGGAAAGATAACCTACAATAAACTAATAGCAGGGGACTTTAATATCCTGCTCCCAGCAATTAACTCATCATTTAGACAGAAAATCAATAAGGAAACACTGCACTTCATTTACATGTAAGACCAAATGGAACTAACAGAAATATATAGAACAATCTATCCAACCGCAACGAAGTACACATTCTTCTCAAAAGAACATGGAATGTTCTCCAGGATAGATCTATATGTTAGGCCACAAAACAGGTTTTACAAACTCTAGAGGATTAAAATCATATCAAAAATGAACTATAAGAGTGTGTATGTGTGTGAGTGTGAGAGAGTGTGTGAGCATGAGTGTAAGAGAGTGAATATGAGAGTTTGAGAGCATGTGATTGTGTGTGGGTGAGTATAAGCGTGAGAGTATGTGTGACAGAGTGTGAGCGTGAGCATGAAAGAGTGAGTATGAAAGTGTGGGGATGTGTGTATGAGAGAGAGAGAGCAGTACACAATTGCCCAGGAAAGGGAAGGCGGAGCAGGCAGCCAAAAGGGATTGTCCCAACATAATCTTGGTGCACAGGCCCATAATCTTGCGTGTGGGGCTTAGACCAAGTAGGGCCATTCAGAAGGAATGTGAGATGCCCGCTAAGCTGCTCCCCAGGAAGAGGATGGTCCTGCAAAGGAAGACTGGGGTCAACGGGAAAGAGGAGAGGACAGCGGGCAGTCTAGAGCCAGAAAAATAGGTGTGATAGAAAGAAGGAGTGGGTTTGGGCAAGATCAAGTGAGGGTCAGGGGAAAGGAGGAGGGGCCCTCCCAACTCTAGCTCCTTAGTATTTTCAGGTGTGACCCTCAAGAGTGGAAGCACCGCTCTGCAGTAGGGGTCCAACTACATTTTTTTTTTAATTTCCAATTGTCTCAATATTATTTATTGAATAATTCATCTTTTAGTGATGTCAAAAAGCAATTTACCTAAAGGATTTCCAAACTACAAATTAATCAAGAATTACAAATTATATAATAAACTCTCTTTTGAGGTTTAAAATGTAGATGATATCCCTGGCTCATCTCTGGAAGATGAAAATTTGGTTCACATCCTCCAACCCTCTCCCTCCTCAAGTGCTTGATAATTACATCAGGCTCTGTTCCTTCGTTGGATACTTTTGCTACTTTAAAAGATTTACAGGCTCAGCACCTGTGGCTCAAGCGGCTAAGCGGCTAAGGCGCCAGCCACGTACACCTGAGCTCGCAGGTTCGAATCCAGCCTGGGCCGCCAAACAACTATGACAGCTGCAACCAAAAAAAAGCTGGCCGGGCTTTGTGGTGGGCGCCTGTAGTCCCAGCTACTTGGGAGGCGGAAGTAAGAGACTCGCTTGAGCCCAGGAATTGGAGGTTGCTGTGAGCTGTGATGCCATGGCACTCTACCCAGGGTGACAGCTTGAGGCTCTGTCTCAAAAAAAAAAAATTTACTTACCCCACTATGTCGTTTCAACAGCTCTAATTAGTATCCAGTGATAATAAACAGGAAGCCATGGTTCTGAACTGTCTCCATACTTTGAGATCGTAAGAAAGAAAATGCAACTTGGTACCCAAACTGAAATTCAGTTTGGGAGTCTAAGTTTTCAAGTTTGATAGCCCCGTATCAGCCAAGCTTCAGCCATCCATGGGTAGCCAACTGGTCAGACCATATCCAGACAAAGAAAAACATCTAGCTGCAGTCAATCAAGCTATCTCTGTACTTGATTCCCTGGTCTATCTGTGAACGCTCACTGCCTACAGTCGCAGACCTCTGGCAGAGCTCTCTGAACCTCTGACTGTGAGTGATGCCTGATTTGCGAATTGTTCTCTGCTTAAAAAAAAAGAAAACTATTAAATTTAGTTTGTCTAAAGTTTTTTTAAAACACTGGATACCTCTCTCAGCAATATGAAGGTAATCACATATAGAAGTGTACATCTTTTTGTTGTTCCCACTCCATATTATTTACAACAGGGCCCAACATCATCATCATCAGATACGGAGGCTCAGGGCTAGGAGACACGCACAGCCAGGCAGCGCAGACCATGAGCTTCGCCCCAGACTCCATCTGAGAACAGACTCCACGCGCGCGTTCTCCCCTGGGCCCCACCCACACCAGCTCCCAGTGGAGCGCGCTCGGCTAGACCCGCCCAGTCCCGCCCCGCCCACTGAGCTGGCCCATCGGCGATCTCTTGGCCTTGGCAGTGCGGCGGGGGCGGAAGCCGGGGTGGTCCCCGGGGCGGTGCCAGCGGCGCTGCGTGAAAGGAACTGGCGCCTGGTTCTTCCGGAGCCGGGCTGGCTTTGCCTTCTCCAGCGGGAGCTGCAGCATGAGGTCCCTACCGCGCACCGTGGAGCTCTTTTACGACGTGCTGTCCCCCTACTCCTGGCTGGGCTTTGAGGTGACGCTAGGAGAGCCGCCTCGGCGGGGCCTGGAGGGTGAGGGAGAGGAAAGAACGTGATCAGGACGAAGGGACATAGGTCTCCTAAAATTCCTGGCCCTACTCGCGGGTATAAGCAGAGAGCTTGCCAGGACTAAAGGTCACTTTGTGCTTTTAAACGGGATAAAGTCTCTGCTCCAAGTCGAGCCCTTGTACCCTAAGGCAGTAGTTTCCCGTTGGTTGAGAAGAACGGAGACAACTCCAAAAACGCCAAAAGTCCTTGCATGGCACAACCACCTCTTAGCCCTCCGATGGCAATTGGGGTGGGAGGGGATAGAATGGAAACCATCCTCTGGAGCAAAAATCCTGTCATCATGGTGTAGGAGTGGAGAGTTTTGCCATGCAGGGGTGTCCAACCTTTTTTCTTCTCTGCCGCACTTTGGAAAAAGAATTGTCTGAAGCTACACATTAAAAGTTGATGATAAAAAATAAGTATTTTTTTAAGTTGATGATTAAAAAAAAAGGTCCATGCGTAATTTTAATGATATCCACCACCACAGATAAGCAAACTAGTCCTCACGTAATCTGCCTGCAGCCCGCAGGCTGTCCCCGTCTATTGTGCTCCCAGAGCCTCGGACTAACTGGTTGTCTAGAGACTGCTCCTCTTTTCCCTCAGCTATTTCACGTTGTCCGTCTCACTCGTGGCTCTTGTCTTTCACCTCTGCTTCGGCAGGTCCTGTGCCGGTATCAGAACATCTGGAACATCAACTTGCAGTTGCGGCCCAGCTACATAGCAGGAATCATGAAAGACAGTGGTAGGAAAGGAGAGCCGCTGGCAGCAGGGAGCAGTTGGGGAGGGATAGTTCCAATGGCCGAGGGGAGCTGTCCTCAACTAGGTCTTTATATTGGTGCCCACAGCTAGTAAGTTGCCCTCCGCTCAAGATCCAGGTAGGGGTCCCCCACACCCAGGACCCTCAGGTCTTCTCTCACTACCGTGTCCAACCTTCCACCTGCAGGAAACAAGCCACCGGCTCTGCTTCCTCGCAAAGGGCAATACTTGAGAAGTGACATTATGCTCCTGGGAAAACATCTCCAGGTTCCCCTCCAGTTCCCCAAGGATTTCTTCTCTGTGATTCTTGAAAAAGGTGAAAAGAGTTGGAAGCAGACAGGGTGTCCAGTGGAGAGTAGAGAAATCTGAGGCTGAAGCGCTAGGAAGGAGGGGCTCGGAGCCTGAGCAAAATGAAGCACTCCTTGGGAAACCTCAGGATCAGGGTTGGAAAGCTGAAGGTTACCCGGCATAAAAGGGAGGAAGAGCAGGCAAACTGATAATCAATGATGAAAAACGGGAGAGAGGCTGAGGACCACTGAGCTCTGGGAAGTGTGGGAAACAAGGAAGAGCTGGGCCTGCGTCAGGAGTGCCTCTGCCCTACAGGAAGTCTGTCCGCCATGCGGTTCCTCACTGCTGTGAGCTTGGAGCACCCGGAGACCCTGGAGAAAGCATCCCGGGAGCTGTGGATGCGCGTCTGGTCACGGGTGAGGGCTTTGGGAATCCTCTGGGAGGACCCGCCCCAGGCCTCTTCTAGAGCCATCACCCTGCCCTACTCTGTCATTCACAGACGCACCACTCACCCTCCCATCCCGCCCCCTTCCTGCTGAGTTTTCTGTCCTTCCCAGGATGAAGACATCACAGAGCCCCAGAGCATCCTGGCGGTGAGTGTCCTCCCTCCACACTGCTCACTGTGCTCATCAGGAATCTCAGAAGAGTTGGGAGTTTGGGGGTGAAGAGGACAGTTGTTTTCTTATTGTGTAGAAAAGGCCGTGGTTATTTGGGGAGAAAAGATGTCTGTGTTTGAGGCAACAAATTACTGACAAATTGGAACCAAGAGGATTCTCAAAGGAATATCTTATGGTTGAAAGGGAAAGTGAGAAAATACATGGGTAGGATTTCTTTTGTAAAAGAAGTCAGTGAGACAAAGATGATAACTGTTAGAATCCTCAGATGGGGGGGCAGAGTATTCACAAGTCTCCGAAGACTCCAAGACAAACCTGCCAACACATCCAAAGTGGAAAGAAAGCAGGAGATTGGCTCGGGGCTTGTGACTCAATGGGCTAAGGCGCCAGCCACGTAACACCTGAGCTGGCGGGTTTGAATCCAGCCCGACCTGCCAAACAACAATGACGCTGCAACCAAAAAATAGCCAGGCGTTGTGTAGCTACAGCTGGCGCCTGTAGTCCCAGCTACTTGGGAGGCAGAGGCAAGAGACTCGCTTGAGCCCAGGCGACAGGAGGTTGCTGTGAGCAGTGATGCTACAGCACTCTATCCAGGGTGACAGCTTGAGGCTCTGTCTCAAAAAAAAAAAAA
>CAUYON010177305.1:0-25092 GCA_963573935.1 Arctocebus calabarensis | reverse complement strand
TAATGGACCTTGGTACTTTTGAAGAGTACAGGTCAGCATTTTGAAGACTGGCCTGAGATTTGGTTTGATATTTTCTTGTGCTTAAATTCGAGTTCTGCATTTTTGGCTCAGACTCCACAGCAGTGGGGTAGTGTCCTTCTTGGGGTGTGATGTCCGGGAGCACGTGAGTACTATTTGTCTCCTTTCTGGTGATGTGAGTATTGTCACTTGGTTAAGATGGCATCTTCCAGTCACCTTTGTGACTAACAAGTATGTTCTGAGGAGATACCCTGAGACCATGTAGATATATTTCTCATCATACTTCTCTCACTAAGTTTATCATCATCAATAATTCTTGCCTAAAGCAACTATTAATGTGGGGATCACCAAGGAGGTGATTCTTGAATTCAGTTTTCCTCTACATTTATTCATTGGAATCTTAGTGAAAGGGAAAGTTTTCCCTTCTTTCTCATTTATTCATTCAAGTCAATATGGACTCATGGTTTCTTTCTTTCTTTTTTAATTTTTTTGCAATTTTGGCTGGGGCTGGGCTTAAACCCGCCACCCCTGGTATATGGGGCCGGTGCCCAACTCCTTGAGCCATAGGCGCCACCCATGGTTTCTTTTTTTAATTCCAGAAAACATAGCTCTTACTACTCAAGTCAGAGCTATTCTATGGCTATTGTATGGGTCTGCTGCTTATAATACCATCATTTCAGAGATGGCAAATTAGTTCATCATATTCACTCAAAATTGCTATATTTCAGGCCAGGCACAGTGGCTGACTCCTGGCACTCTGGGAGGCCAAGGCAGGAGGGTCGCTTGAGCTATGGAGTTTGAGACCAGCCTAAGCAAGACAGAGACTGTCTCTACTAAAAAATAGAAAAAACTAGCCAGGTGTTGTAGTAACAGCCTATTGTCCCAGCTACTCAGAAGGCTGAGGCAAGAGGATCACTTGAGCCCAGAGTTTGAGGAGTTTGAAGTTATTTTATTTATTTTTATTTTTTTGGTACAGAGCCTCACTTTGTCACCCTCAGTAGAGTGCTGTGGCGTCACAACTCACAGCAACCTCCAACTCCTGGGCTTAGGTGATTCTCTTGTCTCAGCCTCCCAAGTAGCTGGGACTGCAGGTGCTCACCACAACGCCCAGCTATTTTTTGTTGCAGTTTGGCTGGGGCTGGGTTCGAACCTGTCACAACTCCTGGGTATTTTTTTGTTGCAGTTTGACCAGGACCGGGTTTGTACGTGCCACCCTTGGTATATGGGGCCAACGCCCTACCCACTGAGCCACAGGCGCCGCCTGAGGAGTTTGAAGTTATAATGATGATGTCACTGTATACTAGCCTGGGTGAGAGAACAAAACCATGTCTCAAAAAAATAATAAAAGTTATATATTTTAAAACATCGTGTTGTAAACAATAACTATATACAGTTTTTATTTATCAATTAAAATAGGTTTTTAGAGGATTAAAGTACTACAGCAGAACTGATAGAAATATGGTGCAAGTTGTAAATGAGAACCATCTGTGTAATTTTAAATTTTTTCAGCCCACACACTTTATGATGGCTCTCCTCTTTCTAGCTGAGGCAGATTCCAAGCTAGAGCCAAGGAATACCAGCAGTCCTAAGGGCTGCTAGAGTTATTGCTCTGGCTCATATTTTCTAGGGTCATATTAATAATTTTTTTAAAATTTGTGCGTGTGAAATCTAACTACGTTCATGCTATGGTCAGTCCTTGAACTAAGAGAAGACCCCATCTCAGGATCGAATAATCGGAGAAGGGGAAGACAGAGCTGGCCGTGGGTAAACCTAGGCTTCTATGCATGTATGAAGAAAAGAAACTGCCTTATTTGACAAGCTCTCTCTGTCCATCCTCTCACTCCGTTGTCCTTGGGGTACTTGAGGCATGGCTGGCATTGGTACTTCGTTGTCCGTGTTTAAAGGAGAAGGCCAATGCATAAGTAAACATTTGCCATTTTGACTGCTAATTATGTTAAATGATTTTTAAAAAGCTACCCTATCTTTGATTTCATCATCATGCCATTGTGCAAGAAAAATAAATCAGCTATTTGGCAGAAGTAAGATGTGATTTAAAACAATTCCAAACACATTTTGGTTTCATATATAAACATAAGTGACTCAAAATCATAGAGAAATAAAAAATATTATTTTGGGTTCCATACACCTTTATCCTCTAAGATGCATTCAGAAGGAAATTCTTCTCGGGATTTAGTTATTTATGATCCATATTAGAATTCCAGGCTGGGTGCAGTGGCTGACACCTATAATCCAAGCCCTTCAGGAGGCCAAGGCAGGAGGATCGCTTGAGGCCAGGAGTTAGAGACCAGGTTAGGCAACATAGTGAGACCCTGATCACTACAAAAATAAATTTAAACATTTCTTTTTTAAAAAGAATCATCTGGGAATAAGACACCAAATTGAAGAGTTTGAGCTGGAATGTGTAAGGCAGCAGTTCTCAAACTATGGTGACATTGGCCTCTAAAGAGGTATTGGGCAGAGGGTGGCCTTGTTTCCATTACTTTTTGAACTTGATGAGATAAGGTGGGAAGTAGTTTAGCAACATACTTCTGTGGGTGGTGCTTAATCATATGGCGGTAGCCTTTTAACTGAGAAGAGAGATTAGAGAAAGAGAAGGTACTTCCAAGAACTTCTGGTTTTGCTAGCCAGCAAGTCATTTAACAGCAATAAAGCCAGGGTTTCAGAATACGCAGTTTCCACTTTCACCTGCCTATTCTTACAGGCAGTGAGTGTGCACAAGTGCAGGAAGTGTGGTAGATAACAAAGTGTTTGTCTTCCTTGTGGACACTGGCATGCCCTGGGTGTGACAGCTCCACACCACAGCAAGGCTTCTGTCCCTATCTGGCTTTTCCTGGATTTCAAAGAGGATGCTGGCCTTCCCACGGTTGGTGACCAGCACTTTTTACCAGTGGTGGTGCCCTCGGTTCCTCCCACCCACCACTCCCTTCACAAAGTCCACTCACCACTGCATCTCTGAATGCAGGATTGGCTTCAGAACTGGCTGCTTAAAAACATGAATTTTTTTTTTTTTTGAGACAGAGCCTCAAGCTGTCACCCTGGATAGAGTACCGTGGCATCACAGCTCACAGCAACCTCCAATTCCTGGGCTCAAGTGAGTCTCCTGCCTCAGCCTCCCAAGTAGATGGGACCACAGGTGCCCACCACAACGCCCGGCCATTTTTTGGTTGCAGCCGTCATTATTGTTTGGCGGGCCCGGGCTGGATTCGAACCCGCCAGCTTAGGTGTACGTGGCTGATGCCTTAGTCCGTTGAGCCACAGGCGCCGAGCCAAAAAAAAAAAACATGAATTATTCAGAAAAATGTATCTCAATTTCAGAAATGGAAACATTTTTGTCAAAGAAGGCAAAAGTCAAGTCTTGCGAAATGCTTTAACCCCCCAGCTGCTTCTCATGTTAAGGTGTTGCCAGCAACGTAGTTGCTCCTGTTATTCAACTCTACCACACCTAAAAAGCTCTGACTGGGAGGAAATAAGTAGTACGCCTGACTCGTGGTAGGAGATTGGTAAATATTAGTTTAATTGAATTGAAGCCAAGCCTGAGTTCTAATCCTATCTGTGCCATTAGCTACCCACAGGGGGCTGGACTTTGATTCTTGCATTTATTATAGGAGAAGATGGAAGGACTATCTTATTTCTAAGGTTTCTTGCAACTCTAAAATCTATGTGAAGTGAAATGTTTTTTAATGTAGTCTTCTGAGCCACGTCTCCAGATTTATGTCTAACTTTTGAGAATTCGTTGCACTGTTGACCCTTCTCTAAAAACAGAAAATAGAAATCTTCTCTGTGATCCTTGTATGGACCACGTTCTCCTGCCTCTGAGCAGTCTCGCTTGCTGTTCCCTCTGCCTGGGACGCTTTCCTCCCATGCTTTGTAAAGGCAGTTTCTTCTCATCACTCAGCCATAGTGAAACACCATCTCTTTAGAAGCCTTCCCTGACTACTCATCCACAGTAAGCATCTCCTCCAGCCTGTCTTCTCCGTGACCTCATCCTATTTATGTCTCTACAGTGCTTATTACAAATATCCAATCATCTAAGTTTACTAGCTTATTGTCACCATTTCCCCCTAGCCTGCAAACCCCACAAGGGCAGGGAATTGTCTATGCTATGTAATCAGAACTAGGCCTTGGGAACCCATAGAATGACTTTTATGAATAGAGAAGTTTGCTTCTGCCCCAGAGAAGACCCAGCCTCTTGCTGGGCATTGGCTCAGTGAGCCAGACAGGGCCTAGATTTCAACCATTCTTTGCCCCTAGGCCAGATACTGTTGATTAGTGAACAATCTATACAGCTGTGTACATTCTCCCTGCTCAGCATCAGGCATGGTGCATAGCAGAATATAGAAACATAATACCAGTTGGATGATTAAATCAACTTTATTGACGTATAATTTACTTTTAATAAAATATGCCATTTTAACTGTTCAGTTAATTTTGACAACTGGATGCACCCAGGTAACTACCACTACAATCAATAAATAGCAATTCTATTATCCCCCAAACTTCCCCCATGTCCTTTTGCATTGTCTTTCCTTTCACGCTCCCTCTCCTTGGCTTCAAGTAATCATGGAATCATTTGATTTTAATTATATCTCACCTCTTTCTTTTATTAAAAAGATTTTTCCTCTCTCCCTAGCTTCTTGTTTTTGATTGTTGTTGTTGTTGTTTTTGAGACATAGTCTTACTCCATCACCCTGATTAGAGTACTAGGCATCATAGGTCACAGCAACCTCAAACTCTTGGGTTTGAGCAATCTTCTTGCCTCAGTCTCCTGAGTAGCTGGGACTAAAGGTGTGTGCCTCTATGCCCAGCTAGTTTTTTCTATTTTTAGTAGAGAGAGATCTCGCTCTTGCTTATCTGGTCTCAAACTCGTAAGTTTAAGTAATCCACCCACTTTGGCCTCCCAGATTGCTAGGATTACAGGCATAAGCCACGGTGCCAGGCCTGTTTTTATTTTTGGAGACAGACTTGTGCCTGGCATCCCTAGCATCTTGTATATTTAATCTCTTTCCAAAATAATTTTTTTTTTTTTTTAAACAGAGCCTCACTATATCACCCTTAGAGTAGAGTTGCTGTGGCATCAAACTCTTAGGGCGTAAGTGATTTTCTTGCCTCAGCCTCCCAAGTAGCTGGGACTACAAGTGCCTGCAACAACAGCTGGCTATTTTTTTGTTGCAGCCGTCATTGTTGGCCTGGACCATGTTTGAACCCGCCAGCCTGGTTGCACATGGCCAGTGCCCTACCCACCGAGCTACCAGTGCCACCACCAGAAGAATTTTAAAATGGCCTTAAAGGGGATAAATACATCAAGGTGAATGAAAGAGGGGAAAATGAGGAGAGAGCAAGATTAGGAGGAGAAAGGCAGATATCCCAACCCATGGAGTCGATAGAGTCTGTGATCTTGAATCTTGAAGGCTGAGGCTTGGCTGCAGCCTTGAAATAGCCAAGAGAAAGAAGGGAAAGTGGAACTTAAATTACCATCTGAGAGAAAGAAGCATTTTGTTTCTTCAGGGGAGACAAAGTATCCCTAGCACAAAGATCAGAGGTATTCCTCACGTAGGTCAGCAGATAGAAGTTTCCAGAGTGTGATCTGCACAATATCCTGAACGACACTTCATAGCAGGAATATTCACTTGTCTATTTTGTCTGGACAATCTTCCATAAACATTCCTATAGCAAATAATAAAGTGTCTTCCCTAAACAAGATGATCTCAACTGGGTTTCTCAGATAAGTGGGAGAATAAACAGTTTAAAATTATCTTCTCTAGTGAGGGTCTGGAACTCAGGAATTGTACAGGTCTGGGTGGAGGCATTTGCTTTGAAACCCAGGTGAGCAAGTGGGAAGGTTAATGTTCAGTTAGAGACTTAAAAGGGCCTGGAAAGAATCCCTGTCTAGATCAAAGGTCTCCCCGTCCTGCCTGGAGCTGGGCTGCGGGGGCGGGGGAGGTGCCTGAGGAAAAGCCAGGATTATCTTTAGGAGCCTGTGGTTGGTTTTTTTTTTTTTCTTTAAGACTTTTTTATTTGTTTGTTTTTGTTTTGGAGCAGGGCCAGTGTGAGCCTGGGCTTTCTTGAAATGCCAAATTTCTGCATAATAGAACATTAAAAGTAACACTTTCTTTTTTTCTTTTCTTTTCTTTTTTTGAGACAGAGTCTGACTCTCCTGGTCCGAGTAGTACCCTGGTGTCAGCCAAGCTCACAGCAACCTCAAACTCTTGACCTCAAGCAATCATCTTGCCTCAGCCTCCCCAGGAGTTGGAATGATAGGCGCCCATCATGACACCCAGCTAATTTTTCCTGTTTTTAGTAGACAGGGTCTTGCTCTTGCTTAGGCTGGTCTCAAACTCCTGAGCTTAAGCAACCCACCTGCCTCAGCCTCCCAGACCGCTAGGATTATAGGCTTAAGCCATTCTACCCAGCCAAAAGTAACGCTTTTAATATGAAATACATTGTGGGCAAGTGTTGAAAGCTTCTCACCTCAGCCAGAGAAATTTCTTAGTAATGTCCCTGAAGATGAATTCGGAGCCATGTCTCTCTTGCCTGTTGCTAGGTTAGAGAGGTCCTGAAACTAACACCCCTGCCCTGCTGGAGTCTGGATCACCTGGGAAATAAGACACATGGCAAGGCAGCGGGGAGCAAAACACTTCCTGTGCTGGGAAATGTGGCTTATGTCTGTAGGCAAGTGAGTTCCTGGGTCTAGCCGCTAGCTGAGCCTTCTCACTCCATCATAGGCAACTGGGCAGCACAGGCTTCTGTAAGGAACAGAATAAGGAAGGACGGGAGCGTGTGGGCCCCAATGGAGCCTTTCTCCCATGGGGCTGGGGGTGGGGCAGTTTCACCTTCCTAACCTTCTAAACACAACAGTGAGGTGAGTCACATCCCCCCGGAACACCAGAACAATTTATTCTCTGTGTGTGTGCTCAGATAAATTAGCTACAAAAATACCATGAAGGGACTTGTTTGATAATGTTGGTGACTGCCTGCCCTGGACAGTAATTTCTGTGTAATATCTTTGGTGGTTGAGGTTAAGCCCTTCTTTTTGAAAACAAGTAAATACCATCACTGTTTTCTTCTTTCTATTTTTTGATGATACGACTATGCCTGCCATTAACTATGTCAAGAGATGTGTCTATACTTCTAAAAACAGTTTAAGCTACTAAGATCTATATTAGGCTCGGCGCCTGTGGCTCAACGGGCTAAGGCACCAGCCATGTATACCTGAGCTGGTGGGTTCGAATCCAGCCCGGCCCGCCAAACAACAATGGTGGCTGCAACCAAAAAATGGCCAGGCGTTGTGGCGGGCGCCTGTAGTCCCAGGTACTTGGGAGGCAGAGGCAGGAGACTCGCTTGAGCCCAGGAATTGGAGGTTGCTGTGAGCTGTGATAACACAGCACTCTATCCAGGGTGACAGCTTGAGGCTCTGTCTCAAAAAAAAAAAAGATCTATATTAAAAGAAAGACAGACCTAAATGCACCCTTGTTTCATGCTACGTAACACTCATCTGGTCCTTCAAGGTCATTTTTGCCACTCTTTAATTCAGGGGGTGGTATTCTAAACAAGATTTTGCAATAATATTAAAAATAGTGATCTTGATATGTACATATTCATGTTGCTTGGTCTGTAGTTGGTTCTAGTAAGTGGTATGCTGATAATGCATAAAAAGTAGCTCTGTGAAATAAACTTCCTGATTTATAATGTTTTCTATTTTCCAATTTCTATGGGGCAAATAGTCTCTCCAGGGCTGATTTCAAGCTACCAATATGATGTCACTAAAGATGAAGTTGGGGCTCGGCGCCTGTAGCTCAGTGGCTAGGGCACCAGTCACATACACCGGGGCTGGCAGCTTCGAACCCAACCCAGGCCTGCCAAACAACAATGACAACTACAACCAAAAATTAGCCGGGTGTTGTGCTGGGTGCCTGTAGTCCCAGCTACTTGGGAGGCTGAGGCAAGAGGATCGCTGAAGCCCAAGAGTTTGAGGTTGCTGTGAGCTGTGATGCCACATCACTCTACCGAGGGTGACATAATGAGACTCTATCTCAAATAAATAAATAAAAAATAAATGAATAAATGTGAAGTTGGGATGAAAACACAGTAGCTTGCTATTTTATTGTATTTCTACTATACAGATACAATAGACCTAAATAATCTCAAGATAATCAATATTAGTAAACTATGAGTAAATAAAATATTAACAAATGGGAAGTTATACATTTTAAGTATTGATTACTTTTTTTGTTTTTTGGGGTTTTTTTTGAGACAGAGTCCTACTGTGTCGCCCTGGTACAGTGCCGTTGCGTCACAGTTCACAGCAACTTCCAACTCTTGGGCAAGAGATCCTCTTGCCTCAGCCTCCCAAGTAGCTGGGACTACAGGCACCCAGCACAACACCCGGCTAATTTTTGGTTGTAGTTGTCATTATTGTTTGGCAGGCCCAGGCTGGGTTTAAACCCACCAGCTTTGGTGTATGTGGCTGGCACCCTAGCCACTGAGCTACAGGCACTGAGCCTTAATACATTTGTTTTTAATATAATTTATTTAATTGTAAACTTACATAATTTCATTTTTAATAATCAGTTTGCAAAATTCCTAAAAATGTAAGGATCAGGCCTCAAGAGCACTGGAACCAGTTCTAGCACATCACTGGTTCTGGTCTGCATAATTACAGGTTAAAGAAAGGCCAATTTCTCCAGGAAGACAAAAAGCACTAATTGATGGTCAATATTCAAAGTCAACATTGGACAGCGCCCAAACCCAACCTTTTTTTTTTTTTTGAGACAGAGTCTCATTTTGTCGCCCTTGGTAGAGTGCCGTGGCATCACACAGCTCACAGCAACCTCCAACTCCTGGGCTTAGGCAATTCTCTTGCCTCAGCCTCCCGAGTAACTGGGACCACAGGCGCCCGCCACAACACCTGGCTATTTTTTTTGTTGCAGTTTGGCCGGGGCTGGGTTTGAACCCGCCACCCTTGGTATATGGGGCACCCTACTCACTGAGCAACAGGTGCTGCCCCCAACACAACCATTTTAATGAAATGTTTTGCTGGTCTACCCAGCAAACGTCACAGGTCTACAATTTTGAGAGAATAGAGAGGCCTTTCCCTCACAAAATGAGATAAATTCTATTTTGAGTCAATCTAGAGGCAGAGCAATTTGCCAAGGGTCAGAGCCCATCTGTTAGAACACACTGACAATTTTGATGATCCAGCTTTTGGCATTTTGGTGTTGCATTTGCGACTTGAGCTTCCATAGTAGTTAAACAGTGTTTCGTCAGGAGCGTTGTGGCCGATGGTGCGGGAGAGGATCTGTGATGAGGTTCGGGTGTGAGGCAATAGTGGCCACACAGGGGAGGTCAGAGACTAGGGACACAGTGGGACTGCACCTGGGCAGGGGGTGTGGCCACAAAGGAGCCAAAAGACACCAGACCCAAGGCTGGCGACTGAGCCCCAGAAACCTCCTCAGGAACAAAACTCTGGGCGGTGCCTGTGGCTCAAGGAGTAGGGAGCCGGCCCCATATACCGGAGGTGGCAGGTTCAAACTCAGCCCTGGTCAAAAAAACTGCAAAAAAAAAGAACAAAACTCGGGAAATGTGTTCATCTGATTTGAAAGGAGACTCCCCCCACCAAAGATACTCAGCAAATAGAGATGGTAGTTCCAGTAACAGCAAATTTATATTTCTTTCTTCTTTTAAAACAGGGAACAGTATTATTTTGCCCCTCCCATCTCCATGTACAGAGTGAAAACCAAAGTGTATCTGGAGTCAGCACACCTCTAGGCAGTTCTGCCTTCTCAGATATATCTCATGCCCTCCCCGGCACATTTCCTCCTCTAGCACAGCTGTCCCTTAACTGCCAGCATCAAATGAGACGAAATACATGAAGCACTTCACACACTCTAGTGCCCTAGCAGCCTTTTTGTCTTTTTAAAATATCCTTGTTGCCAGAGTGTACTATTCTATGAAATAAGAAGCTTGCATTTAGTTCCTGGCATTAGCTCACCGTGACCCCTGTGGACAAAAGCCACTTTTTGAGGGACAGTTTCCTCATCTCCAAAATGGAAGCCTTGGCCAACTGATCTCTACTGACATTGTAAAATCCCTTTAGCTCCTCTCTTTTAGGTCTCTCAAGAACAGCTTTCTCTATGCTTTGACTTAAAAGCTAACCTCTGAATTCTTCATGCATCTGTGAGGTCTCCTTCCTTATCAGAGAAGGCCTTCACAGAAGTGACATTTCCATCTGTTTCCAGACCTCGGCAGTGGACAAAGGGGGCAGTTCTGTTTTCTTCCACCGGTTTCTGAGCCAAACCAAACAAAAATGATCACAAATCAGAGCAAGTTGCAAATACCTTAATGCGGTAAAGAACCCCAAAAGTAATCTAGGTTCTTCAATGTTGGGTCGGCTGCTAAGTTCAAGGTCATGTCAGGTTCAGGAGAACGTCATGCTGTTTTTCCAGTCCTTGGACAGCAAAAGAGTAACATTTCCTCAGAAGGTTTTACACCCTTAGGGCTCCTAAATTCAACACATATGTTCTGATTCATTCACACTCCACTCACTAAATAACTATTTGATATCTAAGAAGGTTTCAGAGTTCTAATGAAAAATATCTTCAAAGTGTTCTTTTCTTTGAACCCAGCAGTCATATTTTCCTAAGAATAGGTATTAATAATGGCCTGTGGAGTTTTAATGTGTTTGAAACATTGCCCAAATCCCTATTTTTTCAACTTCAGGATTCCTTCAAAACATCTAGTGTACATGATCATAATTAAAAAAAAATTCTTATACGTGGTGTGCATGTCAACCCTGGGCACATGCCAGGAATTGCACTAGGCACTCTGCATCGTCACTAATATAACAAGGTTCAAAGGTAAGTATTACTTCCCTCATTAATAGGCAAGGAAGCTGAAGCTCAGAAAGGTTTATGACTTGCCCAAGCAAGTCAAAAAGAGAAGATTCTGTTGAGTTCTCTTTGTTTGAATCTTCTTAGCTAATTGGGTTCAACTCAGCAAATACTTTACAAGTGCCTCTATGTGCCAGGTTCTGTCCCAGACCTGAGGAGAAAAATAAGAACTTTGAAGCATTTCCAGTGAAGGGCTTCTCATTTTAATCCTTCAGCAGCTAAAAAGAATTTATGAAGTAACATCACTTAAGATGTGTTTTTCATAGGAATGGTAAAACATAACTATAGTCCAGAAAGAAGGAGGGAGGAGGAAGGAGAGGGGAGGAAAGGGGGGAGACTGGGAGGAGAGAGGGTGTTTGGGGGGACCTCACCTAATGTGCATAATGCAATGATACATTTCTAAACTATTAAGAATAGAGTGTGAATGTCTTACCACAACAAATAAGTAAGCGAGAAGATGGTTATGTTATGTAAGCATTCCTCATTGTATATCAAATCAGCACATTGTACCTCATAAATGCATTAATGTACAGTTATGAATTAATAAATAATTTTAAAAAGACGTGTTTGTTGCAAGTAACAGGAAACAGAACTCAAACTGCCTTAAGCAACAGAGAGGACACACATGGCTGTGACTTCTAGTTATCTCCTGGTATCCATTTTTTTTGAGACACAGTCTCACTCTGTTGCTCTGGACCCTGGGTAGACTATAGGGTCCACACCTGGCTAATTTTTCTATTTTTAGTGGAGATAGCCTCTCGCTCTTTCTCAGGCTGGTCTTGAACTCCTGAGCTCAAGGGATCCTCCTGTCCTGGCCTCCCATAGTGCTAGGATGAAGGGCATGAGTCGCAGTACCCAGCCCCTCGTCTCCATTTCCCTCGAGGAGCAAAACCCCCAAGATTTAGCCAGGCAAATTAGCTCCCACAATAAAGACAATGTTTCTCCGTGTAGCCTAATGTAAGCATGTAGAAGCAGAAGCGCTACCTGCATCTCCTGGGAAGTATCAGTCCCTTTTCTCTTTGCTGACTGCATGCCAGTGAGAGGGCTGGAGCTAGAGAAGCCTTCTTAAACTGAGGAATATATTGTGTGTTAAGATGACAGAGCTATCTGGGTGGCGCCTGTGGCTCATCCAGTAGGGCGCCAGCCCCATATACCGAAGGTGGCAGGTTCAAACCGGCCTCTGCCAAACTGCAAAACAGAAAATAAAAATAGCTGGGTGTTGTGGTGGGCACCTGTAGTCCCAGCTACTCAAGAGGCTGAGGGAAGAGAATCGCGTAAGCCCCGTAGTTGGAGGTTACTGTGAGCCGTGTGATGCCATGGCACTCTACCAAGGGCGATAAAGTGAGACTGTCTCTACACACACAAAAAAGATAAGACAGAGCTATAGAAGGTATACTTATCCCTGGACTACCTGCTTAGACTTTTTTTTTTAATTATTTTATTTTATTTTATTTGCAGTTTTTGGCCAGGGCTAGGTTTGAACCCATCACCTCCAGCATATGGGGCTGGCATCCTACTCCTTTGAGCCACATGAGCCACCCTGAACTTTTTTTTAAACAACAAGACCTTAACTTGCTTAAGCCACTGTTTGGGGTTTTTGTTTACTTGCAACTGGACCTAATCCTAACTCATGTATTAATACTCCTCACATAGTTAGAAGTCCAGAGGTATGGTGGATTCATGGGTTATTCAGAGGTATGGGGTTAGTTTGATTCATTCCCCCACCCCCCGGGTATGAGTTTGATTTAGCAGCTGACTAATAGTATGTAGCAATCAGTTTCATTCTAGACCTTTGTTCTGCCTTTGGTGTCATTTTCCTTATAAGACTGACCTTCTGTCATGGGGCAAGATCTGTTGACAAAAAGATGGGTGCATTTTTTCTGACCAATTTTAAGAAAGAGAGAGAGAGGGAGACATCCAGAAATTCTCTCATAAAAATGATGACGCTCCTTTTCCACAAGCCCTCTGACATCTTGCTTTTCATCACCCTGACTTAGGTGAAATGTAGCCAAGGAATCACCATGACAGATCCAAGGACTGTGGCCAGGGAATTGGACTTACAGTAATCAACGTAGACGAGTCGGGCTCCCTGTGGAGGTGGGATAGTCTTATTTGAAACTATCAGCCTTGATGAATTTAACCTTCACAGTCTACTCTGAAGAACCTCAGTGGTCCACACTGTGTGAGGGTTAGCATGACCCTTCCTTAGACAGGTGCTAAGAGGAGTCAGTGATATACATTGATCCCTGTTTCGGGAACTAGAAGGAGACTGGTGGAATAGGGAGAGCCATTACTAGAGTTCCAATACTGGCTCCGGACGGTCCCCAGATAAGCAAATCCCCTGGAAATATGCAGCCATCAGCACTCCTCCGTCCCAGGTTGGCGTGACTTAGGGAGGGCTGCTACCTGAGACTTCCTCTTCCAGCCCCCCCACCCCCCAGAACCTCTGCTCCAACACCACTGGAAGTGTCCATATTCCCTGGAATCTATATTTTTCAAGATTAAAACATCTTTCCAGAAAGTCCCCAGTAACGTCAGAGGAACAGCATATTAAACCCAGCAAACTTGTTGATTAGAATAATTAGAAGCCCCTCCCACCTCCACCTCCCACCTGAACAATGAGCCAGTGAGCAGAGTGTCATCACAGAAAAGAAAAAGTTCTCAGTTCAGGCTCATCAGAGAGGGCAGGATGGGACACCATACTGGGGAGTCCTGAGTCCCTCCCTGGTCGGGATGCAGGCAAGGAAAACAAGAGTGATCAGGAAGAGGAAGGGTAGAATCAAAGTTGAATTCAGTGATTTAGTAATTTGCTAGCCCTGCACAATTTATTCTGAGTGACAAAAATTGCTATCATTTGATTCTGTAGCTATGGATAGACAACAGCCCTGTTACTTCCCTTCTTGGATACACCAGTGGTTACCAGAATCTTTGAAGCTTTGTTTCTTCCTCATCTATTTGGCCTGTAGTGTGCCCACATGGCTCAGTACACAGCCTTGTTAATGTGACAAGGCTCCATTAGTATCCCCCGAATGGAAAGGAAAAACCAGAAGGACATTCATTCAGTACAGAAATCATGTCAGAGACGGAGTGAAGCCAGAAGAAACACTAGCCCAAAATAGGATTAGAGGGAGCTAAGTGACAGTGGGAAGCAAAAGGTCTTTCTTTATACCCCACCAATGCTAAAAGCAATTCAGCAACGCATTTGAGTACTATCTTCTAATAGACCATCAATTCATTAGTTTATTTAAGCTTATCTCTTAAGGCAATGACAAATGTTTGGATACTTAATCCAAAACTGTGCAATCGACAGTTAAATCCAAATAAATGCAAGGCATTCTTCTGAAAGGCTATTTCTGAAGCTCTTTTGAAGTGTTTTATCTCACCCTTATGTCAGAATCTCTCTAAGTGTTGTCCCAGGACCATTCATATACAAATCACACGGCAGGAGAAAGGGTGGTGGTGAGTATTAAAAATGCAAATCGCAGGACTCTATCTGGAACCTTCTAAATTAGACTCTATAGAATAGAGCCTAGAAATGGGTATTTAAAACCAGCAAGTCATTACTACTAGAGAATGCCAAAAATAATACCTTAGAGTTTATAGGGCTCTGAGCTTTACAAAGACTTGTATAATATCTCATTTGAGCACCACCATACCCAGCCTCAGGGAAGAAGGGCACTGCAGGTAGTATCATTTCCATCCATTCCTGTTGCCTTTTGTGGGTACTCCTTTGACATTACACCAGAACTTCACAATAGCAGTTTCTCCTCCCCCCTCCCCCCTTCACCCTGCTCCCTCCCCTTTCCTTCCCACCCCTCCCCTCTCCTATTTCCTTCTCTCTCCTCTCCTCTCCTTTCCCCTCTGGTACAGCAGCTGGAGCGTAGTGACTCGGTCATAGTTCACTGCAACAATCCTTGTATCTTTTCTTCCATAGTGGCTGGGACTACAGGTGTGTGCCACCATGCTTGGTTAATGTTTTTCTCTCTTCCTGTGCTCTCTTCCTGGGTCTTCCTGTGCTACCCAGGCTGGTCTCAAACTCCTGATTTCCTACTCAGTCTTGGCTTCCCCAAACACTGGGACTACAGGCCCGAGCCTCTCTGCCCACCTCATTTCCATTTTTTGAAGGAGAGGACACAGCTCTATGCTATCAAATAACTTGTGCAAGGTCACCCACAATAAATGGGTAGCCTGGATTGCAACTGAAGTCTTGCGACATCCAATTTGGTGCTCTTTGCATTACTCTGGACAGTAACAACATCCGGGTTTACTGAACAAGAAATCCAAATTCAGACCACAAAGGGAAAGAAAAGAGACACACAGCAGCCACTCTCTTTCTCTCTTGTGGAAAAAGAAAATCAAACTGTAAAAAATTAGAAAACATAAATATTCAGTGTGCTTACTGTTATTAGTGGCCTCATAATAACATGGAATTTGTTCAAACTATTATACAAGTATAATATAATCAAGAATATTTAATTGTATGTTCAGATTTGGATTAATTGACTCAATCAATTGCTTGAGCAGGTATGATCAAGTTTTTAGTTGTGATCAGAAATTCAATGAAGTAAACAACACCTTTGTTTACTTTTAATGATAGCAGTGTTGAATGAGTACTCATGTGACTCACACCTGAGTCAAGGATATATGAGTAATTATTCCTACCTACTTCCCTTTTTTTTCTTTTTTGAGACAGAGCCTCAAGCTGTCACCCTGGATGGAGTGCCGTGGCATCACAGCTCACAGCAATCTCCAATTCCTGTGCTCAAGCAAGTCTCCTGCCTCTGCCTCCCAAGTAGCTGGAACTACAGGCGCCCACCACAACGCCCGACCATTTTTTAGTTGCAGCCACCATTGTTGTTTGGTGGGCCCAGGCTGGATTCGAACCTGCCAGCTCAGGTGTATGTGGCTGGCGCCTTAGACTGTTGAGCCATAGGCGCCGAGCTCCTACTTTCCTTTTGTCAGTAACCCATGATGTCCTGGTTTCATCCTGAATTTTAGTGAAAGTAAATCTAAGGAATTCAAAATTATCTCATGAATCACGATTTAGTTCAGTTAGAATTATTAGCCAATCCAAGGCTGCTAAGGAGACGGACATGGTGATTAGTGTCACAACTATAGTGTTACGTGGGTGAGTGCCTCTAGTTACAGTGAGAACCTCTTTCTCTCCTCAGATCCCTGTGGCCATATTGTGGAAGCAAGATGGGTCCCGTTAGCCTTGGCCCCCTTGCCAGACATTGGATTTATAACATAATGCTACAGAGACTGAGGTTATGTGTTGGGCCACCTAGCCTGACCTTGCTTCTTGGCTGCAGACCTCACAGGGTGTGAGAGAACCTGAATGGCCAGATCAAAGGTCAAGAAGACCAGACCCCTTCCCAGCATGGCTTCAGAAAGCAAGCTCTGGTAAGACACTGCATTAGCCAAATAAGTCCTTTGTTACTTGGCCTCTGCATGAATTTTTAATGTCACCCTTAGTGAAAAATGCAGATTATACTACTGAGCTCACACCACTATAATTAAAACACTTTGCTAATGACCATTTTGGATTCATTATAGTCGATCCTGAGTTAGAATGAATCTAGACCATTTTGGGGCAATCTCATTGCAATCCGGTTGGTTGCCTTTCTCCAAATGCTGGTCAGGCTGTCTATTTTTCCACGGCCCCTCTGTCTGATTTTCTCTGTTTTTGATTTTTAGTTTTTTGATACCTAGAAGTTTCTCTTTCCTCCATCACTAAGATAAATAATAACTCGTTTTCTAGTTTTGAAAACAGTTTGTGGTGGTTGTTTAGTAATCTTTTGGACACCTCGACTGAATTTATTGAAATCGTATGATGCATGTAATATATTCAAAGTGTTCCACAGCACTCGAGGTGCAAGAATATTATTTTATCTTTCTGGTTTATTGAACCTAGTTCCATCATCTATTCCACAAGCCCTCAGGGAGGGGGCCCTTTCTCTTCCTCACCCCTCCTTTGGGTTGTCCCAGGCTCATTCAGTCCAGGAGGATGAAGAGAGAGGCCTTTGTCATTAATCCATTTGGTCACAGGAGAAGAAGTTTCTGGCCCAAATCCGCATGAACCTCCTCACAGCTAGGTACGTGCCCTCCTTACGAGGCCACTTATTTCCCAGCTGAGGGGTCTGCTGATAGCAGCCATCCCCGGTTCAGAGCCCTGCCACCTCCTGAGTACTCTGTGTTCCCCTCCTTAGGACACCCTCACACCAGAGAACCTACCACAATCTCCTTGGGAACAAGCTCTTCCCAACTCTGCCTACCTCATGGCTCCATCCCTCCACCCCAGCCTTGCCCCGCCTGGAACCCGTATTCCCAAACCAAGGCTTGGTCCTAAACCCAAAATGTGTCCCTTGGGAACCAGGGACACAGGGACAGAAAGGCTGGCTGCCTTCCCTGAGGTAAGGGGAGAATTCCTTTGCGTCTTTGCTGATGTATCTACAGCCACAAGAATAACAAAACCTCCACAAAACCATAAACCACAAAAAAAAAAAAGGCACGACACTAGGTCATTTCTCATGCTCTAAGTATGGCATTTACGTATATGAAATTCTTCTTGAGTTTCCCCCCACAATTTTGTTCAAATGATATTCCTTTTTTCTATTGTTATACTGCTTGTCCTCCCCACCCCAGCCCCCCCCCCCCACGCTCCTCCAGTACTCCAATATATTTTCAACTAAAGCAGCTGAATCTGTTTCTGGAATGACCGTCTTATTCAATTACTGATCCCCTCTCCCCATTTTGAAGTTGATACCACACAACTGTCATGAAGATTCAGCTGTTATATATTTTAGAATCTAATAGGGTATATTGGTACCTTTTTTTTTTAACAGATTTTATTTATTTTGTAGTTTTGATGGGGGCCAGGCTTGAACCCACCACCCCCGGTATATGGGGCTGGCACCCTACCTTGAGCCACAGGCACCCCCTGATGTTTTTTGAGACAGAGTCTCACTATGTTGCCCTTGGTAAAGTGCCATAGGGTCACAGCTCATAGCAACCTCAAACTCTTGGGCCTAAGCGAGTCTCTTGCCTTAGCCTCCCAAGTAGCTGGAACTACAGGCACCTGCCACATCCAGCTATTTTTTTGCTACAGTTGTTGTTGTTGTTTAGCTGGCCTGGGTCAGGCTTGAACCTGGCCAGCCTGGGTGTATCTGGCTGGCACCCTGACCACTGAGCTACGGACGCTGCCCAAAATTTATTCTTCTTAACTGTTCTTTCTTTTGAACTAATTTTACATTATGCATCAAGTTGTAATAATGATTGTAGGATAACTTTAATTGCATCAAAAATACACATGCTATTTTAAGATACATTATCTTTACTGTTTTCTTAACCAGAGCAGAGTAAAATTGACTATTTTTTAGTGTCTCCCTTTATTTTTCCTATTTTGTTACCTTACATTTCTTTGAATAAGATAAGTTTTTAAAATTTCAAGTTGAGTCAATACTCAAGAATTTATGTTTCTTACTCTTGTAGAATGGAATCTTTTTCGTCATTTACACCAGTATGAAGAATAACAGCACATGTTATGGATTTATTCTATAGTCCATAACACTTTGTCACCTGTCACTTCCTGGGTTTTATAAGTACGTAATAATAGCATCATATATATATCTCTAATAATAGCATACCTTATATCGTCCTTGTGTAGATGCCTCAATTTTTTGCCCTTCTCAGACATTAGTATCAGCATTTCAATCCTGTGCTGAGTGTAACGATGGCATAGGACACACTGACTTCATTTTTACTTTAAAGGGATGCTCTGTTTTATATAATATTGGCTCTTAGTTTTGGTTTCTTTAAGAAAGAAATTTTAATGCAGAAACTCTCATTGTTAAATGTTGTATTGATTTGAATGAGTTCTTGGCAGCCTTTGAGATTATGAAGTCATTTTACAAGTTTTTCTTATTAGCATGTTGATTGAAAACCTATCACTTGCGGGGCTAGGTAGGCAAGTAAACAAACCCACCCACCAGGTAGCTCAGACACGCCTGAGTTTTTCTATGAAAAAATCGCAATTTATCTAGGAGTGTTCCTTTCCTCGAGGAAGCCCACCCCACTGGCAGACCTTTGACACCTGTGTAGTTGTTTCTTCAGACCACTTCTCAGCCTGTCTCCTGTGCAGTGTCTGAGCATTAAAAAAAGTGTTGAAAGGAAAAAATTCAAATTGTTTTTGGATCATTCTTATTTTTATATGGGTGATTTTTTTTTGAGATGGAGTCTCGCTCTGTCACCCTTGGTAGAGTGCTGTGGCTTCACAGTTCACAGCAACCTCAAATTCTTGGGCTTAAGCAATTCTCTTGTCTCAGCCTCCCAAGTAGCTGGGACTACAGGTGCCACCACAATGCCTGGCTATTTTTTGGTTGCATTTGTCATTGTTGTTTAGCAGGCCCAGGCTGGGCTCGAACCCACCACCTTCAGTGTATGTGTCTGGTGCCCTACTCACTGAGCTACAGGCACCAAGCCATATATGGGTTATTCTTTTATCATTATGCCCTTCTATGTCTTCTTAAAATTCTACAATGAAATTGTATTACTTTTAAGTGAGAGCAATAAATGTTTTTAAATTATAAAAATTGCATATGCTCATGATAAAGTAGCCAAATAATATTTTTCCAGAATGTATAATAGAAGCATAATCCTATTTTGTAAAATCACAAGCCATGCCATACGTGTTGTCCTCTGTTGTATGTTTTTACTTGGTATGTCTTGCTCAAAAAAGTTCCACGTCATGACCTGTGTGTCTGCCTCACTCTTTACAGCAGTGGCGTGGGATTCTACTGAGTGGCCAAATCACTACGGACTTAGCCATTGCATTTTCTAGATGTATTTAAGGAGCTTGTGGGTTTTCTGATACTATAAATTTACTGTATATCCTTATACATTGCACGCATATGGTATTATACTTGAACAATAATGACTTAGTAGTGGAATTACATGAACATTTACCATTTTGATAGATATTGCCAAATTGCCATCATTGTCAACTAAAAATGGGTTAAGTTTTTGTTTTTTTTGAGACAGAGTCTCACTCTATTGCCCCAGGCTAGAGTGCCATGGCATCACAGCTCACAGCACCCTCAAACTGATGGGTCAGGAGATTCTCTTGACTTAGCCTCCCAAGCAGCTGGGACTACAGGCACCCGCCATGAAATCTGGCTAATTTTACTATTTTTAGTAGAGGCAGGATCTTGCTCTGAATCAGGTCTTGAACTCCTGACCTCAAGGGATCCACATACCTTGGCCTTCCAGAGTACTAGGATTATAGGCATGAGCCACCATGCCCAACTAGTTAAAAATTTTTAATCTTTGCCAATTTGATATGTGTTAAGAAAAAAAAAGGATTCTTTGACAAAATACTTCTAAAGAAAAAAATTCCATCATTGACTGATACAGAGTGTATATTTCAACAGTCTGAAATACATCACCTAGTTATACAATTCTTTTAACCAAAATTGTGAAAATCAGAGTTGTAATATGTTCCCTCAGTACCCATTTATGAAAAACTACTGTTTATTGTTAATTGTCAGTATATATCTAGTGATGAGAACCCAACTCTATTTATAGTAGAACATGGGAGTTATCTCATGACCTAAAATTGCTAGGCTTCACAGTACAAGGCCGTCGCTAAAATTTTCATCCCTGTGATTGAATGACCAAAAAAAATGCCATGGTTGCAAAGCTTCTTTGAAAACAAGTAGGACTTGGAGAAGGCTTAAAAAAAAGAAAAACTAAGAAAAAAAAAAGTAAAATTCTCAGAGGGGCCATTCTCAGGGCTGGGGCAGAGGCCTGATCGCAAACCCTCGGACAATTCAGTACAGTATATACTTTTTAAAAGATTATCACTGCTGTGCTCATGTAGTTTTACAGCCAATCTTTTCACAAGCACTCAGCATCATAAGCATTTTTCCATATTATTAGTCAATAATGAAAATGCTTTTCCTGAATTATGCTGTCTCTCTCTCTTTATTCAAGGCAGCTTGAGTTTGACTTTCTCATTGCCAAGCAGCCTGGTGCATCAGACGCCCCCGAATCCATCATGCTTCTGCCACTCAGTTGTGAGATCTTGGGCACGTCACTTAGCTGAACCGAACCACCTTTTCCTTTTCAGGGTAAAATAAAAGCTGGCCCTACCTACAATATGATGATGTGTGACAATTAGACAAGTGTCACAAACAAAGTTCTTTTGGAATTGTGAAGTGCTCTAACGCAGACCCGCGGACCCCAGCTTCTGAGCAGCAAAACCAGATTTTTCATCTGATCTCACCAGGCTGGACCAAAGCCACATTTCCAGCCCCATCTGCCAATCCTGGCACTTTGCCACCATTCTAGTCCCTTATGAGTATTTTCACATACAAATATACTTTTAAGGTATCTTGCTGATACTGCCTTTATCTGGGGTGTCCTTTTTATTTTCCCTTGCGCCTGCCAAAATCCTACTCAGCCTTTAAGGTCCATGTTCAGTGCCAACTTTTCTGACATCCAAGTCTAAAATCATGGTTCCTCCCCTGGGTTCACACAGTGCCTGGTTTCTAACGCTGATCATTATGTGATTATTACGTAGTTCAAGAATCCCTTGTCTGTGGGGGCATAACTACCACCCCTTGGGGTATCTGCCAATTCTATGAGGCCTCCATTTTTTTTCAGAGCCTGCTTCCTTTGTGGCACCCTTATTTGGCCATAGCTGATAGGACAAGGGCGAACCTCTGGGTAAATCAAATTAGATCCTTTCTTTAGGGATCTGGTTGGCAATTAGGGCGCTGGACTATACGGCCAGAGTGAGAACTTGCCTTCTGGTAACTTCAGCTTTTGTGGGGTGCTGAGTTTTGGCCCAGAGGTACAGAGAGGAAGAAACTGTTATCAAAAGTAAGGAACAGAGACTGTAGGTCATATACCGCAGTGAGAGAGCAACAGAAAAGAAGCACCTTGGTCCCGAGAGCTTTCTAAGTCAGGGCTTGAGAGGCTCAGCTGTACCTTCTGCAGCTTCAGGCTCCATCAACTATCCCTATATAAACAATTATCCCCCTTTTGCTAAAGAAAGATGGGCACATAAAGAGACCACCATAAAACCCTGTGAATGTTCAGGAGTAGAGACACACCCAGAGTTTCACCCAGCCCCTGGAGGTGAGGGAAAGTGCCCAGGAGGGTGATCAGAAATGCTTCCTCTAGAAGGTGACAGACATTGGAGAGGGAGGGAGGTGAGTCAGGCAGCGGGAACAGCATAAGCAATGGCGGAGTGTCGGGAACAGCATGAGGCTCAGTGTTGGTGGAGCACAAAGGCCGGGAGTGAGGCTGGCGGGGGAGGTGGGGTGGGCACCGATCAGGAGGCACCTTGGGTGCCTCAGGAAGGAGCTCAGGCTTCATCCTGCAGGTCAGTGGTTCTCAGAGCATGGTTTGTGCCTTAGAATCTTTCTTTCTTTCTTTCTTTCTTTCTTTCTTTCTTTCTTTCTTTCTTTCTTTCTTTCTTTCTTCCTTCCTTCCTTCCTTCCTTCCTTCCTTCCTTCCTTCCTTCCTTCCTTTCTCTCTCTCTCTTTTTTTGAGACAGAGTCTCATTTTGTCACCTTTGTTAGAGTGCTGTGGCTGTCATAGCTCACAGCAACCTTCAACTCTTGGGCTCAAGAGATTCTCTTGCCTTAGCCTCCCAAGTAGCTGGGAGGTGCCTGCCACAACACCCAGCTATTTTTTTTTGTTTGTTGATTTAGCAGGCCTGGGCCGGGTTTGAACCCACCAGCCCCAGAGCGTGTGGCTGACGTTCTAACTACTGAGCTACAGGTGCCCAGCCTGTGCCTTAGAATTTCCTGGGAACCCTTTTTTCTTGTTGTTTTTTTTTTTCTTTTTGACACTACTGATTGCAGAACCAAGGGAATTTTTTAAAGAAATGTAGATGCTTTCTCCCATTCAGTCCACTGAAATCACAATCTCTGGGTACAGAAGCAGGAACTGAATTTTTTTTTTTTTAAAGCTGCCCTGGTGATTCTAATGTGCAGATAGGATAGAGAACCTGTCAGAACACCCTAAAGGGTTTTACACAAGAGATAGACATGGCTTGGCGACTGTGGCTCAACGGGCTAAGGCGCCAGCCACGTACACCTGAGCTGTCGGGTTCGAATCCAGCCCGGGCCGCCAAACAACAATGACGGCTGCAACCAAAAAAAAAAAATGGCTGGGTGTTGTGGCGGGCACCTGTAGTCCCAGCTACTTGGGAGGTGGAGGCAGGAGACTCTCTTGAGCCCAGGAATTGGAGGTTGCTATGAGCTGTGATGCCATGGCACTCTATCCAGGGTGACAGCTTGAGGCTCTGTCTCAAAAAAAAAAAAAAGAAAGAAAGAAAGAAAGAGATAGCCATGAGTTTAGAAAGAGCATCTTGGGTGCTAGACCCAGAGTCTGGAAGGAAGGCAGGGCGACTGTTAGCAAACCGTTGCAGTGAGCAGGTGCACATTGAGAGGACCTTACACAGGACAGAAGTGCAGGGACGCAGAGGAACGTTATGAACACTATTTAGGAGAGAAAAATCATTCTAAGATTTAGTGACTGGAGAGAGAGGGAAGGCAGATAGGGTTAACCTGAGAGTCCTTGCTTGGGAGACTAGAAATGCCCCAGACAGAAGCGAGGGTCTGGGGGTAGCTGGTGAGTTCTGCAGAGGGTGTGTGGATACAGGTGGTGTCTGGATGTCCCAGTAGAGATCCCGCAGCTGGAGAGACCCAACGCTTTGAGGGCTAGACCAGGTGGAAATCACTGTAGTTTTTAAATTTTTATCATTTATTGAGGAGAGTCTCCCCGAAAAGTCACTTTTGTAGGTCACAAAGGTATTATAGGTGTTAGTCTCAGAGGAGGCCCCACCCCAGACCACCTCCTGAGATAGGGAGTGACATGTGACTCTAAAGGGCCTTGAAAGCAGGTGACTTCTCAGTTCTAAAAATAGCAGAGCAGCTGTGCTTGGTGGCCGGGCTGCAGCTCAGTAGGCCAAGAACGGGGCCTTCCTGCCGAGGGCTCTGTTTATGTGAGTAGGTCAGAAGTAAGCAAGAGTCCGTTTCTTTGAGTAATTTCCCCAGGAGCTGTGTGACATGCCAGTATGCTCAAGGAGGACAGAAAATGTCTTCTGTTGCCAAGTGGAAGGGAGAGGCCAGGGCAGGGGTGTTATGGAAAGGCGCTTCACAGAGAGCTGGTTTTCAAGAAAGTTCACTGTAGAAATGACACCTTTGAAGGAACTTGAGGAGTTCGCATGGACAGTCAGTTCTGGAAATGGAAAACATGCCATGCGGCTCCTGGATTACACCGAGGTGGAGAATAGGAACTGTCCAAGCAGCTGAGTCAGTTTGGCCAGTGTGTGACGGCTTACGCATTTTCTCAGGCCAAGCTGCAGCTCTGCGCTGAAGCACTTCCTCTGCCCGGACTAGTCTCTTTTGTAATCTTGGTTCTCTTTCCTAGTGAGTTCCTGGATGAATTAAGAATGTGTTTTATTTTATTTTATTTTATATTGTTGTTGTTGCAGTTTGGCCAGGGCTGGGTTTGAACTCGCCACCCTGGGTCTATGGGCCAGCACCCTACTCACTGAGCCTCAGGCACCACCCTAGAAAGTGTTTTCATAAGTAGAAGAGTGGGAGAGCAGCAATCCAGTCATGAGGGAAGGCAGAAGGAGTCCCAGAGGGGAGGGAAACTGCAGGTGGAGCTGAGTCTTAGAGTGAGAATTTTGGAAGGAGAAAAGTTGGGGGCAAGTGGGCTTGATGACGCCATCAACACCTTTCAAAACTGAGTACTCAGTTTTCTTGAATAATCAACATTTAGCCCATTTATTTATTTATTTTTTTTTTTGAGACAGAGCCTCAAGCTGTCACCCAGGATAGAGTGCTGTGGCATCACAGCTCACAGCAACCTCCAATTCCTGGGCTCAAGCGAGTCTCTTGCCTCTGCCTCCCAAGTAGCTGGGACTACAGGCGCCCGCCACAATGCCCGGCCATTTTTGGTTGCAGCCGTCATTGTTGTTTGGCAGGCCTGGGCTGGATTCGAACCCGCCAGCTCAGGTGTACGTGGCTGGTGCCTTAGCCTGTTGAGCGACAGGTGCCGAGCCTAGCCCATTTATTTTGCTTTTACTTTATCACTGGCAAAGATCCTCCAGTGGCCAGGAGAAAGTAGTGGGACAGTCCATTCTGTG
>CAUYON010177298.1:0-20757 GCA_963573935.1 Arctocebus calabarensis | reverse complement strand
AATGCAATCATGGGGTACAATGTGCTGGTTTTATATACAATTTGAAATATTTTCATCAAACTGGTTAACATAGCCTTCATGGCATTTTCTTAGTTATTGTGTTCAGACATTTATATTCTGCACTTAGTAAGTTTCACCTGTACCCTCCAAGTTTTTTTGGTTGTTTTTTGTTTTTGTTTTCATTTTTGTTTTTTGAGATAGTCTTCCTCTGTCTCCCTGATTAGGGTCCAGAGGTATCATAGCTCATATCAACCTCAAACTCTTGGGCTTGAATAATCCTCTTGCCTCAGCCTCCTGAGCAGCTGGGACTACAGGCGCCTGTCACAATGCCCAGCTAGTTCTTCTATTTTTAGTAGAGATGGGATCTCAGGCTGATCACAAACTCCTGAGCTCAGGCCATCCACCTGCCTCAGCCTCCCAGAATGCTGGGATTATAGGTGTGAGCCCCACCAAACTCCAAACTTTAGAGAAGAAAGTGTGAAGTTCAGAGAAATATAATGACTTGCCCAAGGTCAATAATTCATATTTTAAAATAATCAAATAGAAGCCAGATGCTTTCTTAAAATTTTGATCATTTTATGAGAGTTATTCCCCACTTCCTGGAAGTATCTTGCCCAAGTGTGACTGAGGTTTCATACAACCTGGCCAGGAGCTATACCTGGGCAAACCACAGCCTCCCCCCTGTCTGGGCCATTTACAGCATTAAGGATAAAGGTCAGGGTCAGAGTGCAAAGTATTTCAAAGCCACTTGGATACAGGACTCTATCATAGCTCGGTGGAGAGTGGAGAGGAGAGGGTGACGATGGCACTCGTGAATAATGCACAGAGGATGCTAAGCTTCAGTTCAGCAAGATCCAAATGCCTGTTTCATCTTTGATTGCTCCTTCTGGCTGAGCCATTCCCTACAGCCACTGATCCCAGGGCCTTCTGCTGGAGCCGTGTGGCCACCGCTAAATTGGCTGTTCTTGATAGTGAATAGAAAGAGGAGGGGGCTGGGAGCAGAGAGAAAAAGACAGAAAAGTCAAGGGGAGGGGACTAGGGAAGATGAAAGAGGGAGATGAGAGAAGGAAGATCTTTCACCGTACTCCTCTTACACAGACTGCCACAGACCCGAGAACTTGGGGAGGTTTTGTTCCAGGAGAACTTTCCTGGTCTTTTTCACTGTGTGGTTGTCACAGACTGAACTCGCTTCTCCCCAAGAAGTGGGAGTGATGTGGGGCTGAGCCTCTTTCGGAGCCAGAGACCAGGACAAGAGGCTGGTCATAGTCGGCAGAGGAGTGAGAGGCTCTTCCAGATGGGGCAGGAGGCAGACTCTGCTCCGTGGAACCCACAGCCCACCCTCCGGAGCTGAGCGCAAATATGGAAATGGCAGCTGAGCTTCTGCAGATGTTACACGGGTAGCTTCTGCCCCAGCTGCAAATCCGGAAACAAACTCGAGCTATAAAACCAACTTGTTTGGGTTAGACAAGGGCAGGTGACAAAACAGCACACTAGCGAGCCTGGGCAGTTAAGATTCCCATTTGGCCTGGGGAATGTGATGTGGCCTCTTGGGGTCAGAAGGTCAGAGGCTGCGGGTGGCAGCAGCAAGGCAGGGAGGGGCACAAAGACTTTGAGTGTCACCTGGGAGGGGGTCTGTGAAGGGCGATGCTCTAAGTTCAACCTAGGGGAGCCAGGCTCTAACTGTCACAAGGGAAGAGATGTCCAGCGTCCCCTTCTTAGAAATCAATGGGTCGACTGACTACCCCAGGATAAACCGCCAACAGCTTTGTTTTCTTGGAGGCAGCCAGCTGAAGCCGCTGCAGCTGATTTTAATGAGATGTAATAATATTCTCTCGGTTCTGCGAGCTATAGAGTGGGCCCACCGAGGGAAACTGCTCAACCCCCAAAATGATCAGACTTGTCAAAATATGATCATTTTGTTCCTTATTATAAATGAAAAGAAGATATGATTTAAGTGTCATCCTCTGGGTATGGGAGCTGGATTCCTATAAATCAATCATCAGAAATAAACTCTTTGGAGTGATGTCACTACAAATACACTGCAAACAATTTCTTTAAACAAAGCATAAAAGTATTACTGTATCTCTCCAACATCAAAATGACTTTAGACATGCATTATTGGGTTGCTGGGGTTTCCTTTGCTTAAAATATGTTATTTATGGTTTTGTGCCTGACAGGCGAAGTCAGTGCTCACTGCCTACTGAAAGCGTCCCCCTCTCTTGCCTGTCAGGCCCCTCACAGTGAAAATGGGGAAACAGGAGGGGTGCTAGGGCTAGGGAGAGGTCTACAGGGCAGGCTGGGGTTCCTAGCCTATTTTGCAGAGGTGACAGTTCTCATTTTCTTAGTGGCTCCCTTTTGTCCTGAAGGGTAGGAAGCGTATGATCTCAAGCTACCTCTCGTTGGGATTCCCAGGTCTGTTACTTCCTATCAGACTTTGGCAAATCGCGTGATACCTCTTTCCCTCGCTTTTTTACCTTCAAACAGAGACAGCGGCGACAATAATAGCTTTGAGCTCTCTTAGTTGCTGTGAGGAGTTAGTAAGTGTTAATACGGGAAGGCATTTAGCGTGATGTCAGCCCTGGTATAGCACCAGCTAATGTTAGCTATTATCATCCTTGTTATTATTATTGGACACCCAGCAAGTTTTCTGTCCCAGGAAGGTTCTAGAAAGCCGAGCCATGCTTGGGTTTTGCACAGACACTCTGCAATCTGTCAAATCACTCTATGTGAAGAATCAGACTAGCAGAGACCAAAGAGCAGGGCCCACCATGGAGTTCTGAAGCCCCTTCTTCCCCTGAGATGCCTGCATGACCCATCTCAGAGGAAAGTGGTTCCGGCAAGGGGTGACATACTCAGAGTGTTTTCCCATGGTGGGATTTGTCTGCTAAGCCCTAGGTCATGACCCTTTCCATCTCTCTCCACTCGCCTGGACAGGCATTGCTTCCCCGCCACGTTTTTGTAGCACTCCAATCTGTCCACATTTTAACAACCTTGTACCTCTCCAGAGTCTGAAAAGTTTAATATCATGTCAAATGAGAGAGCCAATAAAACTCGACATTATTAATACGATGTCAAGGGTTTTTTCCCAACTGCTTAGGGAGAAAACATTGTGTCCCATTAAGTGTAGCTCCTTGCACTGAGAAATATTAAGTGACTTTTCAATGACTACCAGCTGGAACTATTAGTTTTTCTTCATAAGCACTGAGGCCGCCGATTCTGAGAGGCCTGTTGAGAACCTTTTATGAAGATGCTGGATGAGTCGCGCAATCAGGAAAGCTTTTAGGTTGTCCTGGGATCCCTTTTAAAGCGGGGCGGTGTATGGAAATGGGGATATGAATTATTAAAAGACTTAAATACGTTTGGCTGAGTGCACGTGAGCTTTTGTGTGCCCTTTGCTCCTTTATCCCCAAAGGTCAGCAGTAGCCTCTCGGGACACTTTGGTGTAGATTGCACAAATAAGACCAGAGAAAGAGCTCTCCCTTGCTGCTGCCCACTTCCTTGGCCTTCAGCAGCATCTCACTGGGCACAAGAGCCGCTGGTTCTGCCCTGGCGAGGGAGAGGGACACGTGTGCCCACAGCTGTTCCCTGCCCTTGCTCACACTGGGCTTCTGGGAGGGAGGCTGTCAGGGAGCTGTGGGAGGCCTCTGTTTCCCTTGGCCTAGGTCCATGGATGCTGCACATGGCACGTGGCTTTCCTTGTCAGAGCCCCTTCCCGGGAAGAGGTCAGGACTTAAAATAAGCTGGCGTGACTCATGTCTGAGTTGGGAGATGCCTCACACAAGTGCCGGCTTTTCAGGAATGTGCAGCTGGGGTAGCTGAAAAGCAAGCCCCAGAGGCTCAGACCTGGGCTTCCAAAGGGTCTTTTGGCTGCTCAAGCCCAACTGAGATTGTTTCATCTGTTTGTACCTCTAGACTATATCGGAAACCAGCATTTTTTTCCCTATGCATCTTTATCCATAGGGAAGCCAATTCTGCCGTGTTTGCCCCCACTTCCCACCCCACCCCAGCCCCAGTAGGCAGCCCCAGGCCCAGTGGCTCATCACCTGCATTGGGTGACGTTTGTAGTTCCCAGCTGGGACACCTTTTTAAGGAATGTCTTCTTAATCTCAGGAATCCAGGGAGCAGGCTAACGAGGCAGTTGCAGGCTGGCGTTTATTTACCTAAGGCCACAATATTATTGTAGGGCTACACTCCTTTCGGGAGATTTAAAAAAATCAAAAACACGAACAGCAAACAGAGAAATCCTAGTCAGACTCTTCTGGTCTTCCAGCTGACTGGCTTCCCCTTGCCCTTTGCCCCCTCTGGTCCTGCACCATCTGGGGGCACCATCCCCTGGGGCTGGCAGATGGAAGGCAAACTGGTCCTCTTCAATTTCACCCAACACTTAGAGACCCCTGAGGGAATGCCCTGGGGATGGCTCCTGGGGGCACCTTCAGGAGAAGTTGACGACGAGGATGACAAGGAACAACCCTGTCCATTGACTCCTCACTTCTCCATGGAAGCTCAAGATCAGGAGATCCACCCAAGCGCAAAGAAGACAGTGGAAAATCTGTCTCAGACAGGAACCGCATAATTGACAGCAGCCACTCCTCTCTGTTCCCATTGATCTCAGGACACCAGGGAAGACAATTATTATTGCTGTGGAAGGGACTTACTGCAGATGCCAGAAAGAATTGCCCATCTTACAAGATGACAGCTTGATGGGGCAGTGAGATTCCTCGCGCAGGTGGTGCCCCCAGCCCCTATCTAAGCACCTTTCCTTTTCTGGGACATGACCTAGAACCTTCTAGGTCAAATAGCTGACTTGGGGTTCTCAGGCAGTTACTCCAAGAAAGTAGGAAAGAGCTAAGTGCACCTTGGGTAAGGGACGGAATATGAACAGGTCTGTAAACCCAGGCCACGACAGGAAGGATGGGAGACTGGGCACCGGGAGACCGCGTCCCAGGGTAAACTCATGCTCATGGGCAAACTCAACTCCGCCCTCTAGACTTTGGTTTTGCCCTCAGTAAAATGGGGGAAAATAACACCTGCCAGGGCTAGATTAGAGTTGTTGTTAGGATCAAAAATGTGGAGAGGATTCCTACTCTTAGCAGCCCACTTTCCCGCTCAGAGGTGGCCCTGCGGGTGTCCGCCAGTGCTGGGAGGTAGAATAGAATTGGGTGGTTTTTAGATGCCCTCCAGGACTGAAAGTCCATGGCTATAATCTCATCTGTCCCCCTAGGGTTCGCTTACCCACTCTTCGTTTGAGCTAGACAAGGAAACAGAGTACTATGCCTATAAGCTGGCAACTCTCGGTGTCCTTAGAACAAAAACAGGCATCAAGGGTGTGCAAACAATGTGGGCCGGCCGTGAGGATTTTATGTTAAGTGAAAGAATGTGCAAGAACAATGACTACTGCACGGTCCCCCCAGACATACGTACAACAGTCGGGGCCATAGAGAAAGAAAGTAGAAAGCTGATTACCAGGGACTGTGGGGAGTGGGGATGCACAGTTAGCATTTACTGAGTCTGGAAGATGAAAACATTCCAGAGCTGGATGGTGGTAATGGTTGCCCAGCCATGTGACAGCACTGAACTGTACACTTGGAAAAGGCTAAAATGCAACTTAGCTGGGCGTGGTGGTGGCACCTGTGTTCCCAGCTATTCAGGAGGCTGAGGCAGGAAGAATGCCTGAGCCCAGGAGTTCAAGGTTGCAGTGAGCTATGATCACAGCACTGCACTCCAACCTGGGTGACAGAGTGAGACTTTGTCCCTAAAAAAACAAAACCAAAAAAATTGCTAAAATGGTAATTATGTGTCAGCTTGGTGCCTGTAGCCCAAGCAGCTAAGGCGCCAGCCACATACACCAGAGCTGGTGGGTTCGAATCGAGCCTGGGTCTGCCAAACAACAATGACAACTACAACCAAGACATAGCCGGGGGAAGAGGCAGGATGGACAACTAAAGCCAGCTTCAGCAGAGGCTCCCATCCAGAGGGAGAAGCAATGGCAGAACCAACCCAATAAGCGGACGATCGGGAGCTGAGCTGAGAGGATTAATAGGTTCACATCACCCCTGCTGAGGCAAGCTGGGACACCAAGGGGGGAAAAAATGGTAATTATGTGTTACATATATTTAACCATAAGGAAAACAAACCCCAAAACACTTATATCAAGTCACACAGCTATTCAATAATAAATTCCGATTCCAACCTAGGATTAAGGTTTTAGATACTACCACAATAAACTGACTTGCCGCAGTCCCCCGTGACTTGAGAATGCTATTGTATTTAGTGTCCCATTGCTGAGGAAAGCAACAAAGGGTTTCACGTTGGTGTGGGGTCGTCCTCAGGAGCCCTAGGTATTCAGCATTGCACATTTTACAAAATGCAGGATTCTCAGAAAGCGCTAGATCTGCACATCCTAGCTGGGTTAGCCCAAGACCATCCTTGGGCCCAGCAATTGAACCCTTTCGCCCAAGCACATGGAGGAGAATTGTTTCTCATCCCCTCTTACTGCAGCTCAACCTTCCTTCACCTTCCTGCTTTAATGTCTTAATCAAGTGGCAGACGAGAAGAACTGATCCATGCAAAGGACAGAAGGTTTGATGAGATGTGTGGAACCCACGGCTGCTCCCATCCCCCGCCCCAGAGTCACCGCCCCACCGAAGAGAAAGACAGCGGAGACAGAAAAAGAAAGAGAAAAAGGCGAGAGAGATTTTGTACCCTTAAGCCTCCATTGCCGCAGTTCAAAAGACCAATCTTTACTGAAAATAAATTTAAAGGAGAATTTTTGATGTATATTACGGTCTCTGGTGGTAGACAAGAGCGCTGCCGGCAGTGTATGGAGTTATGCAAAGCCAAAGTGGGATTACTTGAAAGTGTCTGTAGTGCTTTGATTAACTGGTGTGTATTTTATTTTTTATATGACACAATCACAGGCCTACATTGATAATATCTTGCTATTATTCTTTGACACTTGAGTCTCCCTTTTTTCTATCACTTGGAAGTAGGCTTTGTTCAGTCTGGGGCAAAGGGGCAAAGGATCAAGATGATCCTGGAAGGGATGAAAATGAAGACATCTTCCCTGCCCAAGATTAAAAAAAAGAATGCAATGGATGAAAGCCCCAGGACCTGTCATAGCAAGCTAAGAACCGGCAGATCAGACATGGGAGACTCAAGGAACTGGCCAAGTACATGGGCTAGAAAAGAGTCAAATCTACCTTCTGGGGTTCCTTATGTCTGTCTGGAAAATATCCCCCCAGTAAGTAATACATCTGCTGGGTATTAGTCGCCAACCTTACCTTTTTGTGTTCTACTTTGTGCATGGGAGCTGGAAACACTGGAAATTGCAGTTCTCCTTTGCCAGCTAGCTGTTTGGTTCTACAAATAGGGGGATACCGGCAGGCCAGGGGAGGGGAGAAAGGATTTGTTCCCTCCTGTTTGCTTGCTGCTTCAGCCACTGTCCGGCCAGCACAGGAGTTCTGGGCCCCAAAGAAGCAGTTATCTCAAATCTGCAGCTTTAGTGGCTCTCCCGTACCAGCCTCTCTGCACCCTCTACCACCACCTCCAGGACCAGAGGTTCCAGCACCAGCCCAGCAGTGCCTCCTCCTTGGAAGTCTGAGCCCCTCTCTACAGAGCCCCTTCCCTGAGCTTCTCAGTTACCAGCAGCACCTGGGTCAGAGCTCTGAGCATTGGGGCCCCTCTCCCAAGCTGCAAACGAAGCAGCAGCCCCTGAAGCATCTCCACCTTTGGAGTCTAGGTCCCAGCTGCGCAGGGTCCCTCTTTGGAGCTTCTAGATTCTAGTAATCCCAAATTCTCCCCTTTGCTCACCCAAACCTGGGTGATAACTGCTTCCTTCCGTTTAACCAAACCCCTGTATAAAATCATTTCCGTTGAAATGCCTAGAGTGGTTTCTGTTTTTCTGTTTGTACTCTGAACAAGACAAGCTCCTTGAGACAAAGTTGCTTAAGCACTTAGGGACATGGGGGAAAGTAATACTCGCCCTGAGGCAGAGATGATGAAGACCAGGACTTGGGCTCACTGAGCCCAGGAGGACAGGCTCTCCTTCTGTCTTAGAGGGCAAGCATGATTCTGATAGAAGGGCATCCACGTGGGTGGCTGCAAGAGTTCTCTGCATCCAACTGGGGAGGAAATGAAAGCTGAGGCAAGGAGAAAGTCCACTCCGTCCTTTGGAGCCCTTTCTAACAAGGAAATGGGCCAGTAGAGCACATGCCCCTTGCTCATAGAAAGGGAAGAGCAGCTGTTTTCCTGGTTGGCTTTCCCCTAGTTGAATCTTCTGTCACCCCCCTATGAAGCTCACAAGGACAAACTCAGAGATTTTTCTTTTTATGTTTCTAAGATCTCTCAAGAACCAATCTGACACCCCCGTACCCCCGTTCCTTCTATCTCCTGCTCATGACTTCACACACTGCACTGAGGATCCTGTCTGAAGCCTGTGCAGAGAGTTCCGATCAGCCTCATCCACTGCTACTCAAAAATAGGAGCAAAGTGCCCATGGCCCCTGTGCCTCAAGGTTAAGTGTCTGAAGGCACAAACACACACTCTTGGTATTCATGAGCACAGCCTCTCTGCCTTCCCAGCTGCCCTGATATTGGGAGTAGTGGGATCATTTCCTTTCTCTCCCCCTCCAGCCAGATTCTGTATCCAAACTTCTTCCACGCATATGGAGGTGTCCTCCATTCTTAAAAGATAACTATGACATTTCTTTACCCTTTCGCTGTGTGTCCTATTCATTCAGCTAGAGCTCCTTTTACCATGATGAAGTCAGAGAACAGGACTCCTACTAACTATGTGACTTTGGGCAAATTGATTAATCTCTCAGAATTCCAACTCTCTCACCTGAAAATCTGAGCAAAGACTGTCTGCTTGGCGGGATTGTCATGAGGGTCAAATATGGTAATATATGTGAGAGCATTTGGTGCACGGTAGAGTCCTATACAAATGGGTGATAATATTATTGCTACAGTTGCTGCCCAAGCCACTCACTACATTATTATTATTTAAGTCCTCCTTCTGGTACTTTCAGCTCATTTCTTTTTGTTCTGTCTGATGGTGTAATGGCTGTAGATTTCTCCCTGGGGCTCTGGCTGCACAGACAGAAGGCGGCGAGGAAGTCATGTGTCTCCATTGCTGATTCTAAGAGCCCCCTCCAGGCCTCTGGCCCACAGGCTCCCCAGAGCATGGCCTGAGCTATCCCTGGGGGGCCGTATTTTCAGGCCTATCCACTTCCAAGTGCAGACTCTCCCCAACCAGGCTGGCAGGAACCCAACAGACATCGGCATGAATCATAACCGCCTGTGGCCTATTATGCAGGTCAGGGTGGCTGCCGGGGGAGGCTGGGGCCCTGACCTCAGAGATCCCTGGGTTATTTATTACTTCTAGCTTCATGGGCTAATTTGGGCCTCTGCCCAGCCCTAGGGAAATGGCTTCATCCCCCTTCTTCCCCAAGAGCGAAGTGAGCTCAACTCTCTTCATTTTTGACTTTATTGGAATATTGATAGGAGCTGGGGAAGAAGAGAGAAAAAAAATGGAAGCATTGGCTCGGTGCCTGTGGCTCAGCGGGCTAAGGCGCCTGCCACGTACATCTAAGCTGGCGGGTTCGAATCCAGCCTGGGCCTGCCAAACAATGACGGCTACAACCAAAACATGACCGGGCATTGGGGCAGGCACCTGTAGTCCCAGCTACTTGGGAGGTGGAGGCAGGAGACTGGCTTGAGCCCAGGAATTGGAGGTTGCTGTGAGCTGTGATGCCACGGCCCTCTATCCAGGGTGACAGCTTGAGGCTCTGTCTCAAAAAAAAAAAAAAAATGGAAGCACTCCCATGTACAATGTCCTGTACTAAATTCAGCAGCTTAAAAAAAATATTGAAAAGAGGGCCCCCCCCTTCCAGGAGCTTATTAAGGGAATGAAAATCATCGCCTATGGAAACAATGCTATACCCTTACAATCACTCCATTAGCACCTGTGCTAACACAGTGCCGGGCAGCGGAACCATCAGATCTAGGAAGGATTAGGGAGGTAAAAGGGAATCAGAGAATGTCCATTTTTCTTTCCTTTTAAACAAGTACTTAGAAGAAAATTAGAACATGAATAAGTAGGAAGAAAATAAAAATCACCCATAATCCCTACCTGAAGATAACCACTGTCTACAGGTTGATCTATGCCTTTCCAGACATTTTTCGATACATATATTTATATTCATACAATTTTAATAAAAATCAAATTATTCTGGGTGTACTATTTTATAACCCACTTATTTCACTTCATTTATTGTGTCAATAGATATATATCATCATTATTTTTAATGACTCCCAAGAATTCTATTGCATGAACGTAAAAGAGAATATGTAGATATTTTTCCAGTCCTCTATTAGTGGATATTTCAGGGATTTCCACCTTGTGCCACCCTAACAAAACAAACATCCTGATACTCCCCTCTTGATGCATGTGTATGATGATTTGTTTAGGATGAATTCCTAGAAATAAAAGTACTGAGTCAAAAGATAAACACGCATGTCTAAGGCATTTATTATACTCTATCAAGTCCTCTCTGAAATTTAGCACCATGATACGTTCATAACCCACAGAAGAATGTGAAGATTTAAATTAGGCTTTGAAAATGGGGAGAGGGTCTCGGCACCTGTGGCTCAGTGGGCTAAGGCACCAGCCATGTAAACCTGAGCTGGTGGGTTTGAATCCATCCTGGGCCCGCCAACCAACAATGACGGCTGCAACCCAAACAAAAATGGCCGGGCGTTGTGGTGGGCGCCTGTAGTCCCAGCTACTTGGGAGGCAGAGGCAGGAGACTCGCTTGAGCCCAGGAATTGGAGGTTGCTGTGAGCTGTAATGCCAGGACACTCTACCTAGGGCGACAGCTTAAGGTTCTGCCTCAAAAAAAAAAAAAAGAAAAGAAAATGGGGAGCGGCGGCACCTGTGGCTCAGTGAGTAGGGCGCCAGCCCCATATACCAAAGGTGGTGGGTTCAAACCCAGCCTCGGCTGAACTGTAAAACAAAAAACTAGCCAGGCATTATGGCGGGCGCCTGTAGTCCCAGCTACTCAGGAGGCGGAGGCAAGAGAATCGCCTAAGCCCAGGAATTGGAGGTTGCTGTGAGCTGTGTGATGCCACAGCACTCTACAGAGGGCGATAAAGTGAGACTCTGTCTCTACAAAAAAAAAAAAAAAAAAATGAAAATGGGGAGAGACGCAGATTGGAAAACAGGCATCAAGACAAATTTGGGATAGGAAAAGCAGGTACAAGGCATCGATATGGGATCTAAATAAACTTTGATTTGACCCTGACTATGAATGACACTCTGTGCTCTGCTCTAAGGTACAAAAACAAAAAAACCTTTGAGAAACCCACGAGAATGGGGATTCAAAGAGGTAGGGTTTGAGCTCAGCCAAGCGTCTGTGTTGGGAGTAATGGAGAGTAAACAGAAGCACCTGATAGGGGGGCTTGGAAGACCTGGCTGAGCAGTGGCTGAGGCCTGGTCTGACCTTCCAAGGACTAAAGCTTAGAAGTCAAGAATGAGGCCTTGACTCACAGACGCCTGGATTGCAAGCCTGGTTCAGCCACTGTCCATGCTTGGCCACTGACCCAAACACATAATTTAGCCTTTAGAGGCTTCCTTCCTCAGCTACAATATGGAGATAAAATCACTACCTTATTCAGCTGTTGGGAAGAAGAAATAAGCTGGGGCATTAAGGGCTGAACATGAAACAAGTGCTCCATAATCATTTTCCATCATGACTGTGATCACTGCAGTCAGACAGGTTGGTACAGGTCTGAGAAGACATAAGAGACCCCCCAAGCCTGGCCCAGCGGCAATCTGGGCTCTAGACAGCCTTGGTGTCCCTTTCACGGAAGCCTCAAGGGTTGATGTGGGGTGGTCCACTTGGCTGTCTAGGAAGGCAGAAAGAAATACAGCTAAAGAAATAAAAACTGAGAACATCACCCGCCCTCAGTGGCCATGCGACCCTGTGGCTGGGTCCCTTCATTTCAGCCAGCACGCCTCACACCTGCCTGTAACGCTGGGCCTGCTGGCCACATGTGGGGCCGTTCCCGCAGCTCACCTCAAGCTGCAAACAGCGGGTGCCACCAGGCGTCTCTGTGAGTCTGTGATCTGCCTATTTGTCCAGTGACTGCCTGTCAATCTCCTTCGGTGTCACTCCTGATAAACAACTCAGAAAGACCGACACCTGGATACATCAATTCCACCTGAGAGTCCCCAGACAGGCCTCCCGGCATCTGAACTGAATCATCCAGGTGATTCATGGCGCGGCTCAAGCGCTGACGGACCCCTCCTACCACCCTGAGCTCTGTGTCAGCCTCACACTTGTCATACAGACTCCAGCCTCCTCCTCAGACCTGCCTGGGTTTCCCATCTCCTACCCACATCCCAAGGAGGAGGAGAACTCACTTGTCCATCGACTTATCTGTCCACTTACCCATGCACCCATTTGGCAAACTTGTCTGAGTCCACTCCCTTGCTAGGCAGTGGCAGGAAGAGTGAAGTCACTGTCACAAGATCGGGGATCCAGAATTATCTCTGCTACCAGTGTACCTGCAGCTCTGCAAAGGCCATTTAACCTCTGCAAGATGGGACAACATCTCTGCTCCACATGACACAGAATGTTAACCTCCAAGGAGAGGGCTTCAAGATCATCAGTTTTAACTATCTTTATAGTCATCCATTGACCGAATACTTACTGAGTGTCTATTATGTGCCAAGAACTATTGGAGTGTGGGGAAAACATCAGTGAAAGAAGAGACAGGGAAAAAAAAAATCCTACACTCATGGGGCTTGGAACCTAACGAGAAGAGACAGAGAATAAACTAAATAAATAAGTAAAATATATAGCATATTAGATGGTGATGAGTGCTAGGGAGAATACTGTATCAGAATAAAAGGCATGGAGATTATTTGTGGTTAGTTGTTAACAGGTAGTCAGACAAGGCCTCGCTGAGAAGTAATATCGGAACAGATCCGAAGGAGGACAGCTGTGTGGCTTTCTGGGGAAGTGTGTTCCAAGTAGAGGAAATGACAAGTAAAAAGACCCTGTGGTAGGACTTGCCAGGGGTGTGCCCGGAGAAGCAGGGAGGCCAGTGAGACTGGAACAGAATAAAAAAGGGACAAGTCCCAGAAGTTAACTAACCTAGGACCTCGTTGGAAAGTACTTGTATTTGATCCTGAAGGAGATACTGGAAGGCTTTGACTAGAGGACAGACATAGTCTGATTTATATTTTAACAGATTCGCTCTGGTGCTGTCTGTGAATAATAACAAGAGTAAGAGCTAATGCTGACGTAGCATTTACCGTGTGCCAAATGCCAGTTCTTTATGTGTATGATCTTGATCAATCCTCCCAATAATCCGAACAGGTAGACCGTACTATTGTTCCCATTTTACAGATGAGGAAAAGAAAGAACAGAGAGGTTATTAGTCAGCCACCTAAGTCACACTGTTAGGAAGCCACAGAGCCAGGTTTTTCTTTTCCTTTACAATTTTTCACCATTATTCCTATTTCTTTACACATAGACTGCGTATCGGAGACCAGGTTTGGAATGGAGGCCGTTTGGCCCCAGATTCTCTGCTGCAGAGTCCAGGCCAGGTGCGGCAGTGAGGAGCCAGTGATGACAGTGAGCTAGGGGTAGACCGGTGTGGCGGTGCAGAGAATGGAGCAGATTCCTGCTGTATTTGAAGGTAGAACCAACAAGTTTTGCTTTCACATCAGATGTGGGTGGAGGACAGAGAGGAGACTCAAGTTGTTTGTTTGTTTTAACCTAGACAACCGGACAGATGGTGCTCTTTCTAACTAAGGACCAGAGGATCGAAAGTTGAAAGGCTGGAGCTTGAATTGGGACATACTGTTCAAAATCAGGAGCTACAAGCTTGGAAGAAACTAAGGATCTAATAGCCTCAAGTATTCAATGTCATAAAGCCGGCTAGGGAAAAGGAGGCTGAACCTTCCAAGCAGGAGCATCTTTGTATTTCTAAGCACTTCTCCATTCACCAAAGGCACCCAAGTCTACCGAGACTCATCTTTTGTCTATCAAAGCAACCGGGCACTGACTCCAGAGGGAGGAGCCTCTGTCCACCTCCTCCCCCTGCTCAGCACGGGGTATGCCTGCTCTGGTCTGGAGTGGGAAGAGCTATCCAAGGGGGCCTGGTAACCTAGGTGACTCTCCCCAAGTGCTGAGGGAGACACGGCTTTAAATGTTTACAAAATTCTGTTATTTCCACCACCTTGAAGGGAGAGACTCCAAGACCTGCTGGAGCTGGGGTGTTTGGCCACGACAGAGGGTCCATCCCCTGTTGATGGGGACAGGGGCAATTGCACGGGGTCCCGGGGCAGCCTCTGCCGTGTGGAGCTGGATAGAGCTGCCGGTGTTTATTTGGGTGGTGAGCTGCTATTTAAAATCAGGCTTTGTTTCTGAAAATGAGACAGCTGGGGCTACATTTGGTGGATAAAGACATTTTGTTGAACTTTCAAAATGGGGTATTATTTTCCATTTACACTTATTTCACGGAGAATTGTAAGAAGATGAGATTGTAGACGTGTCTGTGATATGTGGTAATGAGTGATGGATCTTTGAAGGTAAAAATATCTCGAGGATATTTCTTTTTCTTTCTTTTTTTTTTTTTTCCTCTCTTCTCTGTCTCTCTCTCCTCCTGGCCTCAGGTTGGGCAGGTTTGGGTTTTGTTTTGTTTTGTTTTTTTAATATCGAAATGGAGAGTGTCTCTAGTGGGAGTATAAAATGTTCTCTGCTCAATGTTTGTCTTAATAAAGGTTAAAAGAAATGAAATAATATTAAAAAGGCTCTCAGGAGACAGGAGCACCAGATGCTTCCAACTCCCGTGATTGTTGGGGAGCAAGGCAGGATAGCAGGATTGGGAGCCCACAGCACCAGGCCACCCACCCGCAAGGCTGAAAAACTCAGGGAACAAAGGCACAAGGGCAAATACAGAGGACTGCAAAAGAGGCAAAGGAAAAGGGAGGGATTCGGACTCCAAGAAGAGGCAGCCATCTTTCCCTCCCCACAGTCAAGGCTGCCTCTTTCCCTGGGGACTGACGTTTGGAAGGGTTTGTATCCCAGAGGAGTCAGTCTCCGCATCTTTTCCTCTACCTTCTCTTAATTGGTTTGGAAGAAAACCAAGAAAAGAGATACGAAAAGGAAGAAAAACATTCAGCTTGATTTTCTCCAGTAAGAACTTCTATAAGGAAACCCAGTAGCGTTGATTGAATAAATAAATGAAGGAATCATTAGTCTATCAGACACTACATCAAAGAATCAATACATGGATCAGGGAATGAATCAGGGAATCACTGAATTTGGCATCAACGCTCAGATTTCTTAACCTCCTGCTCCAGAGCACAGACCTCTGTATCTTTGGGTATTGACAAGGTCAATGTCCTCAAAAAAAAAAGAATTTAATTTATCCCATCATTATCTATTGAGCACTTTGTGCATAAGTACTAGGTAGTAGAAACAATTTTTTTTTGAGACAGAGCCTCAGGCCATCACTTTGGGAAGACTGCCGTGGCATCACAGCTCACAGCAACCTCCAACTCCTGGGCTTAAGTGATTCTCTTGCCTTAGCCTCCCAAGTAGCTGGGACTACAGGTGCCTGCCACAACGCCCGGCAATTTTTTTTTTTTTTTTTTGGTTGTAGTTGTCATTGCTGTTTGGCGAGCCCAGGCTGGATTTGAACCCGCCAATTCTGGTGTATATGGCTGGTAGCTTAGCCGCTTGAGCTACAGGCACTGAGCTGAAACAAATGGTTTAAAAAGAAGAGGTATTTTCTGCTACACTGAGGTCAAAGCAGACACTGCCTACTTGTAGCCTAAGCCAGACAGGGGGCAGGGTTAAATTTTTGAGTGCAATAATGGGGTATTACAGTTGACCATCAGTTGACATCTGCTGTAACTTTCTAAAATATGGTCTTTGGGAGAAAAGTTGGAACTTCTGATGTGACTGCTTTGAATTCCATTAAAGAGGCCAGTACTGATGGCTCCCGTGTTTCCACCATGATGCTGAGCCCTAGAGATGCAGGGAGACACCCAGAGGAAGAAGACCTTGACCTTCACCTTGAAGGTCCTCATAGCATCCTCCAGTCACTGCTCCCTCCCATGCCTGGGTGTGCTTGTCTTCTTCTACATCTTTTCCTCTGATGGTGGCCATCCAAAGTTTCCTCTTTAATTGAATTCAGAATAGTCACATCAGGAGTTCCAAACTTTCTCCTAAAGACCACATTTTATAAAGTTACAGCAGATGTCAACCGATGGTCAATTGTAAATAGCAGCTCTACCATTTAAGGCCAAAGACTCTGGAGTCATCCTTGATGTCTCCTGAGATGTAACTCCTAAATCCTGCTGGTGCTGGAGAACCAAGTTAAAAAACACGCTGGCAACTTGCCAATTAACCCTTCCTGATAACTTGAAGTCGCTGAAAACTTAGATACATAAGATTTCATGGAGAAAGAGTATCCTGCACACTGAGCTGGGGGCAAGGAGATCATAGGAACAAGGACAGAAATATTTGTCCCTGAGAGCATAATTTATATTCAGCAGGGACACCTGGGAATCAGACACTGTGGAGTAGGAAGCCAAAACTTTCTCCAGTTGGGGAAGAGGGGCTATAATGTGGTCACTACGTGAAAGCAGAAAAAGGGCCAGAGTTCTGGGCAGCACAGAAAAGATCGTCTTTGTGGGCTTCGTTGGGACAGAGGGTGGAGTGATCTGCTTCAATGCCCTGTCTTTGTCCGTGGGGATGAAGAACTGATGAACTTGGGGAACAGAGAAGGGAGAGAGGCCAAACAGCTGCTCGTTATGCTGTGGAAGTAGCAGGCTACCGTCTGAGCCATCTCTGGGCTTCTCCCACTTCTTTTCCTTTTCTAGAAGCAGAAATGTTCTCTGTCCCTGACATGGGGCCATGTGGAAATAAAACGGTTGGCCTGGAGACTCAAGCATCCTATAATGTCAGAGAAGGAAGCGATCTTAGGGCTTGTCTTGCTCAACCCCTCTGTCTCACAGAGGGGTGGACTCAGGCTCCAGGGACAGGAGAGTGAATGTGTGCACTTGACCGCAGCTCCTCCTCCATAGCTCTCTGTAAGTTCTCACCTCCCACACCCACCCTCTCCCAGGTAAGGAGGCTGACACTGAAGAAGAGTCTGCTGCTTTTCAGATCATTTCCTTTTCTTTTTTCCATTGTCACACAAATGAGACCTAGATTTTAAATTTACCATCTCCAGGCCAGACAAGTTCAAAAACGTGAAGCATGAGGAGGAGGGTGCAGGCATGGGAGGCCTTCGGGAGGTGTGGAGTCGGTGTCCCTCTCACTGAGAACACAAGGTGCTGTGGTTTCCAGATGCCAGCTTCCTAAGGGGCACTTGGAAGGCCTGTTTAATATATAGAAAACCTTATCTACCTCTGAAAATTCTGTTTCCATGCATCGAATCTGGGAATCTATGTTTTTAACAGGCACCAGAGGTTTTGGCATTCTGCTCTGGAGGACAGCATCAGACAAACAATCTACTGTATGGATGTATGGGGTGGGATTCCTTTATCCTTTCATTACATGGGAAAGACAATCTCCACTCACTCCTTCTGGCCTCCTTCCTTCCTGGTGTATCAGTGAAGACGAGCAAAATCAAGGGATCCGGAAAGACGCTGGGCTCCTTTGAAGATGCTCTATCTGGGGTAGTAATTTTTTGTTTTTTTGAGACAGGGTCTTGCTCTGTCACCCATGCTGGAGTGCAGTGGCATGGTCATAATTCACCGTACCCTTGAACTCCTGGGCTCAAGTCATCCTCCTGCTTCAGTCTCTCTAGCTGCTGGGACTACAGGTGCACACTACCACACCTGTCTAATTTTTAAAATTATTTTTAGAGATGGGGTCTTGCCATGTTGCCCAGGCTGGTCTCAAACTCTTGGCCTCAAGCAATCCTCCCACCTTGTTCTCCCAAAGTGGTGGGATTACAGCTGTGAGCCACCGTGCTGGCCTGGGGGAATATTAATTCAGGTTTTGGCCCTTCTCAGTTTTATCACTGAGTCCTGGAGAGAAGGACTGATTGAAACAGCACCACCCATGTATGCCCCCAAATGACTCTCCACGCTATGGTCCACTTTCGCCAGCCCACCAGAGCCACATACCTCAGCAGCTGACCCCTATTCTGGACTAGCCCTTGATTTAGGGCGGCAGGGGAAGTAATTAAAGATAATTGAAGCTGCAAGTTCTAAATGGAGACATACTGCCACCCAGGCAGTAATTAATCACCTCCTCTGTCCTCCCTGCCCCTCCCCATCCCCCACCCCCACCCAGAGCAGCGTTCAGTTCCGACCAGACTGGGCCTTTACATCCACATGCACAGGCAGACCCCCACTTCCTCCCCAGACCTTGCCATGACCGGCAGCCTTTCATCACCACCACAGCCCAACCGTAATGCTCCACATTCCACATTACTCCCTTCTGGACATTTTTTGATGTACTCTGAAGGCAACAGAGGCCCCTGCCAATGGCTTTGGACCATCTCACTTCCCTAAAGTCGACTTTGGAACATCTCCAACAAGATAAAGAGTGATGCTCCCCAGTCGGTAAATGTCAACCATCTAGGTTTTCCGCACAAACACCGGGTTTGCGTGCCCCACACTATTCTAAGCTGATAACACAGATAACCCATCTGGCCGTGGCCTGCCTTCCCTCCCAGGGTGGGCAAGGGATTAGAGGTGTTTTAACGCTGGGAGACTCAGAGCTTGTAAAGAGCCTGTGCTCTGAACAGGGGGACAGTTACATAAGTCTACAGAGCTCTGGCACAGCAGGACAGCAGGCAGCAAGTGACATCTAATTACAGGGGGAGGCTGATGGCCGCAGCTGAAGATACTGTCGCAGGACCTAGGTCTCAGCCTGCTGATGTCCCGGCAGCAGTTGCACTAAAACGGAAATTAAGCGCAGTGTCATGGCCATTTAGGACATTAGGAACGGAAGGCGCCGGGAGCTGCTTCCTGGCCCCTTGCCCACCTTATTAACAAGGTGCAAACGAGGACCTGGGCTGGGAGAGGGAAACAGCTGGAGAAAAGAGACCTTCTCTGCAGGTAGAGATGAGGAGAGGAAGGGAGCTGTCCCAAATCACCTTGGCTGAGAAGAAAATTGGCTTGATAAATGAGGAAAACTCAGCAGATGAAACCCTTTAAGGGACATTTTCTCAGTTGCGAGTTTTCTCCAGCTCCTGAATTTGCACTCTGTCCCACTTCACGATTGAGGGATGGCAAGGAGAGGGTTGGGGAAAGGGCAGGACCCAATGGCACCCGTGTTCTTTGACCCCCACCTCTCAGCATCTGTGATTTGCTTGGGACCTTCAGGCTAGTGACTCTCTGCAAGCCTTCACCAGCCTGCCAAGTTCTCTAGCTCAGAATCTGGGGAAATCCTGGCTTTGGCCAGGCTCCAACCCTAGATCGCAGGGCTATCTGCTAAATAAAGACCACACAGTCCTGAGCTAGAGGACAGCTGGGGAGCGTGCTGTTTCGACGCTCACCCACGACACTGCTTCCACCTTCCCCCATGCACCCTCTATTTCCTCTCTCCTCAGTGACCCTGACCTTTATTTCTGGCAGGTGTCCTGGCTTGATGACTGACAAAGAGCTCTTCTTAAAGTCCGTTAAGTCAGGCAGATTTGGGTAACTAGCAAAGAGAATGAATCCCGCCGTTACCCTGTGTCCGCTCTTCACCCCACTCCCACCCAAGCACACGTGCACTTCAAGGGTGCCTTTCCCCCTTCCAGCCCAAGGCAGGGAGTCTCTAAACAGCCAGCTCTGAGCCTGCCAGGCAGCGCTTGCTTTCTTGTTCCTTTGCCAACAGCTGTCGCAGAGGTGAACTGGGACACGGGAAACACCAGCTCCCTTTGGATAAGGGAAAAAAAATGAAAAAGCCCGTTTTTCTGTCCTGTCAGGTCTATTTAAGTATTTAATGAGGTGAGATAGTACCAATAAATTTAACATGGCACAATAACTCTGATGATGTGGGCCACAGACTAATCAGCTTCCATCCCGGGGACAGGAGAGTGATCTTGCCTTTGCTAGATCTTATCGGGTTTGATTGCTTTGTTCAGATATTAAAAAGGTTGAGCAAGGACTTTCAGGCACTGCCACAAATCTGTGCGTATCCTCCCGGCCAAGATAGATTGAAGCCAGGCCGCGGAATACAAGGCTGTTTATTTTAATTGATGATTGAGAGCAGTGGAATAAGTGGAGGGTGGTTGAGCAGCCCCCGGGGCCCTGTGACTGGGCTGTTTGTGTGTGTTGTTGCCTTCTCATCAGAGTCTAGGGAGAGCTGCAAATCCAGGGGGCCTCCAATCGGGCGTCTCCTCCCGATGCTTCACTCTCCCTCACTTGTCTTGAGCAGGGAGACAGGCCATTGACCCGTGTGTTGCCAGTGATTTTTGTCGTCGCCTCCCATGGAAGGAGGCCTGCTGCAGACATTTCCCAGACACTGCGTCCAGCTCCCACTTCTCCCGTTTGTGTGATCTGTCCTCTCCCTCTGCAGAGGCCTGGAAACTTCTTAAAGTTCTTTGAGTTCAGGGACCATGGGGTCTACTTCTTTTTTGGTTTTTTGTTTTTTTTTGAGGCAGAGCCTCAAGCTGTCACCCTGGATAGAGTGCTATGGCATCACAGCTCACAGCAACCTCCAATTCCTGGGCTCAAGTGAGTCTCCTGCCTCTGCCTCCCAAGTAGCTGGGACTACAGGCCCGCCCGCCACAACAC
>CAUYON010177297.1:0-31830 GCA_963573935.1 Arctocebus calabarensis | reverse complement strand
TTTTTTTTGTAGAGACAGAGTCTCACTTTATCGCCCTGGGTAGAGTGCCGTGGCATCACACTGCTCACAGCAACCTCCAGCTCTTGGGCTTAAGCGATTCTCTTGCCTCAGCCTCCCTAGTAGCTGGGATTACAGGCGCCCGCCACAGTACCCGGCTGTTTTTTTGTTTTGCAGTTCGGCCGAGGCCGGGCTTGAACCCGCCACCTTCGGTATATGGGGCCGGCGCCCTGCTCGCTGAGCCACAGGAGCTGCCCTCAACTCTGAATTCTTAATGCAAATGTTTAAGTGCATTTTGCACTTCTGTTTATTAGTACTATGTGATAAATACTACTAATCCTTTCTCACATTTTCATTCTTCAGTTGATACTTTTTTCCATTTCTGAAGGATTTGCAATGTGGAGAAAACACAGAACCATTAAGGTAGAATAATGGGAGGCAGCTTCACCATTAGTAAGAATTTATGAGTAAATAATTTCTGAAAACTTCCTACTTGTACTGATAGTAGCGAAATATGAAAAAGTTTAATTTCTTATGTATGTACATTTTGCAGGCAAATTTCAAGTACAGTGTTCCATTACCAAATATTCAAATTACTTAGCCAAGTACATGGGAGGGGGTAAAATCCAGTTTAATGTTTTCTTTTTCTTTGACACTTTTTCTCAAGCTATGCTTGGCATAAATATTAAAATTAGATTCATATCCTAATGTAACATTCTTTGCCTCCACTATTAAATCTAGCTTATGCAATAATAAATTTGGTACTCTAATTAATTCTCTTTCATTTCCTCCCCTATTTTCTGATTATGAGATTAATTTTTAAAATTCCTATATAGTATCTGAGCAAAACAATCAATAGTATTTTACCTTAGAACTTACATGTAGGTAACATGCAAAATATACAATGAACAAACTGCTAAATATTATCAAGTATTAGTATTTGTATTAATAAGATATCCACAAAAAAAAGCAACTTCTATTACCAGTTCATTAAGTGGTGATCTCTAATGGTTGTGCATGTAATTCATTTTGTGAATTCTTTTTTTTTTTTTTTTTTGAGATAGACCCTCAAGCTGTCGCCCCGGGTAGAGTGCTGTGATATCACAGCTCACAGCAACCTCCAACTCCTGGGATTAAGTGATTCTCTTGCCTCAGCCTCCCAAGTAGCTGGACTACAGGCACCCGCCACCACAACACCCAGCTATTTTTTGGTTGCAGCCATCATTGTTGTTTGGCAGGCCTGGGCTAGATTTGTCTTAGCCACTTGAGCTACAGGTGCCAAGCCCATTTTGTGATTTCATAATTGGATGGTGATTAATAATTAAAGTTCTTATAGATTTAAATTAGGAATTCAATAATACCTATAGTGAACAAACAGCAGAGGCTGCAAAATGCAATGTGAAATATTAAATTAGCCAGTTCTATAACAGAGATTTTTTTAGATGTTTGAAATACCTATCAGTATTAGAAAAATGGTTTCTTATTAATAAGAAGTTATTTTTTGGCTCGGCACCTGTGGCTCAATGAGCTAAGGCGCCAGCCACGTACACCTGAGCTGGCGGGTTTGAATCCAACCTGGGCCTGCCAAACAATGACGGCTGCAACCAAAAAATGGCCGGGCGTTGTGGTGGGCGCCTGTCATCCCAGCTACTTGGGAGGCGGAGGCAAGAGACTCGCTTGAGCCCAGGAATTGGAGGTTGCTGTGAGCTGTGATGCCACTGCACTCTATCCAGGGTGACAGCTTGAGTCTCTGTCTCAAAAAAAAAAAGAAGTTATTTTTTGATTTTGTTAGCTCTGTGGTCGGTTTTGATTATTGACTCATTTTCCTTTTGTGAACAGAAGCCAAGCAAAATACATTTTAAAACAAGACCATTTACTGCCATCTGCAGGGAAGTTGTGAAATACACAAACCATTCATCTTTTCAATAAACAAAATAATAACCATAGAAAAATTCTCAGAATGATAATGGTGTCTCAGATGTGAATGGTGCCTTCCTAAATGAGGAACACTTTTAGAGTGCCCAAATTAGGTCATCATACTCAGCTGTCCCAATCCCAACTCCATGTAGATTTTAGTTTTGTTTTCAATTTCCTGTTCAAAGGAGAAAAATTTCTTTTCTTTTTGAGACAGAATCTCACTTTGTCGCCCTCAGGGGAGTGCCCTGGCATCACAGCAACCTCAAACTCTTGGGCTCAAGCAGGCACCTGCCACAATGCCTGGCTATTCTTTTAGAGCCGGGGGTCTCACTCTTGCTCAGGCTGGTCTCGAACTCGTGAGCTCAGGCAATCCACCCGCCTTGGCCTCCCAGAGTGCTGGGGTTATAGGTGTGAATCACTGCACCCAGCCCGTCAAAGGAGAAAAATTTAAACTACAAAAACATTCTTGGGATTCACTTATACTGGGACTGGGAAAACATGGAGAAAGACAAAACCTACCACTCACCTACAGAAAGGGCTTTCTACTCCAGCAAGTCAGATTCAATTAATATTTTCTATTCCCCAAAGTCACATGGTCAGATGAAAGGTGATTAAGAAATTCCCATTGCATAGCCTTAGGTCCTGGAAGCCAATCGGAAGGAGTCCATATTTCTTGGGATCCAAACAGCAAAATTTAACATTAACAGTAACTAATTCAGGGCTAAATGTAACCCCAGCACCTTGAACACTACCTGACCTGCGAGAGGTGCTGCTCCAAAGCGCTAAGTGGGCATTGAGGATGTAGAATTGGGGCAAATGGAGAAGGCTTCCAGGAGAAGGTGCCGAGTTCATCTTGACAAGGAGGCAGAATGTGAGCAGACAAGGAGAAAAGTCACCACATGAAAAAGACCACAAAGTGGGACGAGGACAAGGAGTACCAAGCAGACGCCAGAGACAAGAGAGAAGGTGAGGACAGCATAGTGGCAGCGTCCAGGGAGGAAGCTGAGGTCCTGCATTGCCCACTACACATAGGGAGCTTTGAGGGTGATCATGGAAGGATAAAAATCGAGTTACAGAGAGGAGAAGGTGGTGAGTTCAGTTACCCTCTCCTTTTCACTTTTTACTGAGTTAAATTACTCTCTCTTTTTAACTTTTTACTGCAGTTTTACACATAGGTGTGTATTTATATTTTTCAAAGTGCACCTAAGTGTATAGCTTGATGAATAACTGATTTCTTGACTTCTAGTGGTGTAGATTAGTTTTAGACCTGCTTTTTGAAAAAGAAGTTTAAAGGCTCAGTGCCTGTAGCTCAGTGGCTAGAGTGCCAGCCATATACACCAGGCTGGTGGGTTTGAACCCCCCCGGCCTGCCAAATGACAATGACAATGGTAACAAAAAATAGCCCAGTGTTGTGGCGGGCACCTGTAGTCCCAGCTACTTGGGAGGCTGAGGCAAGAGAATCGCTGAAGCCCAAGGGTTTGAGGTTGCTGTGAGCTGTGATGTCACCGCACTCTACCAAGGGCAACATAGTGAGACTCTGTCTCAGAAAAAAAAAAAAGGAAAAGAAAAAGAAGTTTAAAAAGATGATAAAAAGAGAGAGCAGTAGTGTCAATGGAAGGCACCTTGTAGACTAAAGAACTTTCTAAATTTATGTATTTATTGCCAGTGAAGAGGGAGAGATTGCAAATGTAAGAAAAGGAAAAATTGGTGAAGCGGGTACTAATGGACATGAAAGGAACAAGCTCAAAGTCATGGATACGGTAGGTTTTAAAAATAGAGAGGAATTCTCACCCTGGGGTAACAGGACTAAAGCAGAGAGTTCAGCTTGCTGCAATGGCCAGGTGTGCGGCTTCGAAGCCAGATAGTCCTGGGTTCCAGCTTAAATCTGCTGCTTCCACAGACAGTTAACAGTTACTGAGCACGATCCAGTCTCCAGGTTCTCTCTAAGATATTGCATGGTAATTCATTTACTCCCCACAACAATGAGAAAGGTGCTACTCTGACTCTAGATAAAGAAATCAGCAGTGGGTATTGAGCAAGGTTAATTACTTGGTGCTTCAGTTTCCTTGCCTGTAAAATGGCATTCTCAGCAAACGTCACCGAGCACCTATTATGTCCCAGACACTATTCTAGGCACCGGGAAAAGAGCAGGAAAGAAAGTTATATATAAGCACCATGTATATATTTTATATGCCCCCTGAGGAAGCCCAAAATGTATACACATTTTAAGGAATGTTATGTATGCATACTTTTTGAATTGAAATGAATTATGGTAGCAATGTGTAGTGCAATGATGTTTGTTCAAAAGATGGCATTACTCAGATGAATGTAGCTTCACCATGCCACAGGCAGGCCAAAGACCACATTGAAGTGGTATTTGGAATTTGAGAATGTTCTGGAAGCACAACCACTGAAGTGTGAGTGTGCAATAGAACCTCCAACACCCCTGACGACTGCATGAATTTGTGGTCCGTTTGAGATGCACGGTACTGTGTGTGATGAGCACAAGGGAAGAGCTGTGCTTGGGAGGCCTCACAGCAACAAGTCCCGCTGCTTCTCCTACGGTGTGGGAACAGTTTACACGCTCACCGCAGCAGTCCACCCGACAATGTGCACACGAGACACAGGAGACAGCAGAACAAGCACACGACTCACTCTTAAAACAGGAAAATGGAAAGTTTTCATCCTAAGATTATTACATGCCCTGAGTCGCAAGAGCTTACCTCAATGACAATTTGCCAGGGCAACGGATAGGACAAAGAGCTGCGGGTGAGTTTCCCCCACGTTCTCCTGACTTCTTCCTATGGGGGATCTTCAAGGATATGGATAGCAGAAAACCACCTACATGGTGGTCCGTGGGGGAAGAAATTGAAACGGCATGCACAGTGATACAAGCAGACGCTTCAGTCAACGTTGTTCAAACAGTAGTTTGCCATAACCAGAAGGGTCTGGATGCTGATGGTAACTACTCTGAAGAAGTCATACGTGACTTGTATTCATCTTTTCTTATCAGTATATACTATTTTAATTTTAATATATTTTTTTCTTTCTACTAAAAGTAGAAAAACTAGCTAGGCGTTATGGTGGGCGCCTGTAGTCCCAGCTACATGGGAGACTGAGGCAAGAGGATGGCTTGAGCCCAAGAGTTAGCTGTGAGTTATGGCACCACGGTACTCTATCCAGGGTGACAGAGTGAGACTTTGTCTTGAGAGAAAGAAAGGAAAAAAGGAAGGAAGGAAGGAGGGAAGGAGGGAGGGAGGGAGGGAAGGAAGGAAGGAAGGAAGGAGGGACGGAGGGAGGGAGGGAGGGAGGGAAGGAGGGAGGGAAGGAAGGAAGGAAGGAAGGAAGGAAGGAAGGAAGGAAGGAAGGAAGGAAGGAAGGAAGGAAGGAAATCCCTGGGGAAGTGATTAAACATAAAGATGCAATCATGAGGCGTGTAGAATCATTTACATGCCAGTAGAAAATCTGCAGTTCGAAAATACAGAAAAAGAGAGAGGAGAAGATATTAATAGTATGAAAGAGAGACTAAAAATAGCTCAACATTTGACAAGGTCTTTTGCAAAACAGGAAGAGGGTAAAAGAGTCCTGAACACAGCTAAAGTGGGGATAGAGACGCTTAAAGCTAAACTCTCTCCCATCCAGGAAGTAAGTCTCTAACTTCAAAAAAGACAGATGCTAGATCTTCCGGAGACGCTCCTGAACAGTGCTAGAACGTGATGAAGTACAGCAGTGAGTTTTGGGTGGGCATGAGTCAGAAGAGAAAATACGAAAACAGGAACCTAACACTTTCTCTGCAAAGGGTGCCCAAGCTCTAATTCAAATTGAACTCAAGAATCAATACAAATGAGAGATATTTGATGAGACAGAGCAAAACATGAAGACTCTGGGGGAGAAAAGAATAGATGCTCATGACAAATGTTGGTGAGGACACGGAGAAATGGGAACCCTGATGTACTACTGGTGCAGCCATTTGGAAAACACATTGGCTCATCAAAGTAAAGGTTGAGTTGCTATATGACCCAGCGACCTCACTCCTAAATACATATCCAAGAGATTTGGAAACCTGTTCCTGCAAAACTAATGCATAAATATTTATAACATCACTGTTCATAATAACCAAAAGGTAAACGTGAAAGTGCTTAAGCACCCAAAGTAAAGAATGCAGCAGCCTAACTTTGTGTTAACCTAGGTTTCCGAAGTTGCCACTGACCTTTTCTTACCCTACTTCACCTAACATTGTCTGTTTTCTTGTCAGACAGACCAAAGAGCAAAAAGAAAAAAGAAAAGCCAAACACTTTACTAATTTATGTCAATCCGGTACAATTTGGTGGTGAGATTTTTGTCTTTCTTTGGTGTTCCTCAGCAAACTGGAGGTTGCCCCAGAGCTCCACTCTGTGGCCAGTGATTTTTCTCTATCTGGCTAAAGAATGGGGATAATGTTTACCAGAGGTTCATTCATCTTAAATTTGAGAGCTGGTCCCAATCCAAGTAGTAACAGCAAATGGTTATGGGAGGGGATGAAGGTATTTCTTGTGTTGCTTCTTTACTTGAAAATTTGGCTTTTTAAACAAATTTTTTAAGTGTTCTTTTTGTATTGCTCTTTTTTTTTTTTTTTTTTTTGAGACAGAGTCTCACTGTCTTACCCTGGGTAGAGTGCTATGGCACAGCTCACAGCAACCTCAAAGTCTTGGGCTTAAGCAATTCTCTTGTCTCAGCCTCCCAAGTAGCTAGGGCTATAGGCACCCACCACAACGCTGGCTATTTTTGTTGTTGTTGTTTTTATTGTCATTGTTGTTTAGCAGGCCCAGTCCAGATTTGAACTCACCAGCCCTGGTGCATGTGACTAGCACTCTAACCACTGAGCTATTGCTTTAAGAGTCCTTTCTCAGCTTACTATTCTGCTGTTGCTTCTGTCCTCCGCGGGGCACTTCAATTCTGGATGCTAGCTGGGGACTCTGAGCTGTTATGTGAATGATAGGCTGTAAGTGACCATTGTAGTGAGGGCTCTTTGTAAAAAATACAAAAAAAATTTTAAAAAGATGGATGTTGGGCGCTTCCTGTGGCTCAAGGAGTAGGGCGTTGGCCCCATATACTGGAGGTGGCGGGTTCAAACCCAGCCCTGGCCAAAAACTGCAAAAAAAAAAAAAAAAAGATGGATGTTGTATACATTTTATAGTCTGGCTGTCAGTTTGATGTCTTTTTGTCAAGTATGTTTCTCAATCTGTATTTATCGACCCCATCAACAAATTACAATGATAAAACACTCAAAAACAAAAAAACAAACACCACATGTACTTTGTACTAAATTGGAGCTAGTGGATCAGCACCTTAAGACTCACATGTGAGAAGAACACAATGAAGTTAAGTTGGGGTGGGGAAAGATGGGTACATTGCGTGGGCATATCGAGTAATTCCTGGGTGAAGGATACAACTACAACTTGGAACTTATCCTAACAAAACCAAACTATGCAACCCAATTTTATGTATTCCTATAATAACTTGAAATTTAAAAAATAAAATGAAAATAAAACTTGTTTAAAAAGCCAAATTTTCAAGTAAAGAAGCAACACAAGAAATACCTTCATCCCCTCACATAACCATTTGCTGTTACTACTTGGATTAGGACCAGCTCTCAAATTTAAGATGAATGAACCTCTGGTAAACATTATCCCCATTCTTTAGCCAGATAGAGAAAAATCACTGGCCACAGAGTGGAGCTCTGGGGCAACCTCCAGTTTGCTGAGGGACGCCGAGGAAAGTCTATAACCATGAGAATTTTTCTCCTGTCTCCTGCTGTTAGCAAGTTGCTAATGATGCAAAGTCAAAGTTCCTTTCTGGAATTTAAAGAGCTGAATCAATGCAAGGCACCGTCATGTCACAGGGCTGGGGTGGGATGTGTTCAGTTGAAGAGTAGCATTGGCCAAGCCTACTTCCTATGTGTTGAAGTCGATCCCCACTCCCGGAAGACCAGTGTGACTTCCTTGGAGATGACTTTTGGTCCGACTTCTGATGCAATGTGGCGCTGAGACCCAGGTCACTAGCAATCATACTGGGACATCCCCTCCAAGCCACGGGCTGGAGAGAGAAGCAGAGTTTCTCTGAAGGAGAAGGTTAACAGGAAGACCTGGATCCTTCAGTACCTGCTGCCTCCCTTTTGGGAGAGGAGCCACCTCACTCCATGTAGAACATCTTCTTTACAGGTGCGTCTCCAGACCCAATGCACAGAGATCATTGCCATGTCTGGGGAGATGGGAAACTAGGAGGAAGAAGACATTTACATTGCATTTATCTTATTTTATCTGCTTCTAACCGAGCCTCTAGCTGCAACAGAAGTAGACTCAGGGTATAGCTGCCTTCTACCAGGCACTATGGCCATTTTCGTGTATTTATTTTTTTACACTTAAACTTCACACCTATGAGGAACGTAGTATTATTAAGACAGAGGAGGAAACAGAAGAAAGAATCAGGAGATTGAAGTCCCCACACCAAGGTCGCCCAAGGTCAGAGGCACAAAAACATTGTTTGAAAGTAGCAGGATAGAAAATAAAGTCTCTGAGCAAGTGACTACACATAAAGATGCGATCATGAGGCGTGTAGAGTCAACTACATGCTAGCAGAAAATCTGCAGTTTGAAAATATAGAAAGAGAGAAGAGAAGATATTAATAGTATGAAAGAGAGATTGAAAATAGCTCAACATTTGACAAGGTCTTTTGCAAAAGGGCCCCCAGCTCTGACTCTGGGTGCACACATTAACCTCTTTGAACTTCACCTGCACCCAGCTCAAGTGAGCTCCTTCTTCTTGCACGAGGAGCACACTGTCTCCCTTCTCCTGCTCTGGAAGAGGGGGAAGGTAAGGAAAGAGAAAGGTTAAAAAGTCTTGGCGTCCATGGAGGGGACTGTGACCGATTATCATTTCTCTTTGATGCAGATGATCTTCAATCAAAGGTGTCAGGTAAGACCAGCAGGGCAGGGTAGCTTTGTTGGCCAGAGATATTCTTGGGAAAGCTCGGAGCTAGAGTAGTTCTGAGATTTAGCTCACATCATCTCACACCTCCAGGGACAAGCAGGCAAGTTGAGCATTTGCAACCTATGGAGTTTGTCATCTATGCCCCCCAAGCTGATAAATCACCCCCAGGAACCAGCGCTGATGGTTCATTTGTCGAGGGAGCTGTTCAAGACAAAGGTGTGTTTATCTATCATTCCCAAAGTGCTACAAACTCAGAGGGCAATGAGTTATCAGCACTTACATTCGCCATGTTATCTCAGCACTCAAAGACGTCAGTATTTGTGAGATGGTGAATTAAGAGATTTTGCAAACCTTCGGTTTTCTGGCTAAATTGGGATGAGTGGCGAGTAGTGCAGAGCACAGGAGTGTAGATCGCTTTAACGTCCTGTTCTCCCAGGTGAATAGGCCTGGAAGGGAAGCACTGGCACCCAGAGCTCAGCCCTTCTTCACCTTGGCTTTCTGATGATCATAGTCTGGATCTGACGGTTGGATTTTACACTGGGAACTGAGGAGCATGCTGCCTTCCCCTGAGGTTGAGCTATGATCTGGGGTGATGGTAGGTCACTATTTTATTGTAGGTTTTTTAAAAACAGTTGTCTTTTCATTATAAATTATGCCAAATAGAGAACCAGCAAAAAGCAATGCAGTTGTCAAATGGATTTAATAGATGTTGATATTTTTAAATATTTGCTTCAGAATTCTCTCTTTCTCTCAGAAATAAAGCACTGCAGATAAAGCTGTAGCCCTCGACCTCAAGGTCCCTGCCCGCCATCATCATCTTCAGAGCAGACCCCTTTAACGGGTTGGTAATTGACTAACATGTATATTATACTTGTCTATATAGATGTGAAGCCAACAGAAATGCATCATATGGCTTTCTGCGTTTTAATTTTCACAAGTAGGGCATCAAACTATACATATATTTTTCAGGGGTGCTTCTTTTTTGTTCCGGCAGAAGTGCTTCTTAGTAAAGCCACCAGGCTCTTGTCTGGGTATCAATTTTCAAAGTTTTGTGAAGATGGATGTTAAGAAGGAGTGTGGCCCTTGACTGCACTAATGTACGCAGCTATGATTTAATAAAAAGAAGAAGAAGAAGAAGGAGTGTGGTAAATGACCAGGTCAGTGACTGTCCCTGTAGTAAGAATTTTTGCCATGATTTTTTTTTTGTAGAGACAGAGTCTCACTTTATCGCCCTTGGTAGAGTCCCATGGCATCACACAGCTCACAGCAACCTCCAACTCCTGGGCTTAGGCAATTCTCTTGCCTCAGCCTCCCAAGTATCATGATTTTTGTCCCCTCAATGCAATTGATGTGGCAGAAGACCTGGGATTGAGTTCGCATTGTCCACACCTTGGATTCATAGTCCAAGAGGATTTGGGGGGCACTGTGCAACCGAGGACAGCTCAGGGGCCAACTTCATCCTTTTGGAGAAGAAATAGGACCAGAGAAGAGATGTTTCTTGTTCAAGGTTACAAACCCGTGAAGAAATAGGAGCGTGCATTCAATCATTAATTAATTCATTTATTTAACAAATATTTATAAAGTGTCTGCCATGTGCCAGGAGCACAGGTAAGTCGGAGAGCATGAGGAGATCAAAAAGATATTTCTGGCTTTTTGTAATTACATTCTAGTGGGCAGAAAGACACAGTAAACTAAAAATATCATAAGTCATTTAATATCTGAAGAGGTAAGAGCTATGAAGACAGGAAGTTGATCAAGGTTTAGTGTATGTGGGCTGGTGGTGGGGGCAGGCTGGAGAATTAAATAGAACAGTCAAGGTCGACTTCATTGAGTTGAGGAGATTTGAGCAAAGACTTTCAGCAAGTAAGGAAGAGAGAAGAAAATTCTAGGCAGAAAGCACAGCTAGAGCTAAGGCCCTAAGGCAGGATTTTTTTGCTAAGTTTTAGGAACAAAGAGACCAATTGGCCGGAATGGAACATACGAGTGAGGGGATGTGAGAGTGGGTGAGTGAGGAGGTGGGTGAGAGGGCGGGTGGGAGGGAGGGTGAAGGAGTGGGTGGGTGACAGGGGGAGAAGGGATCAAAGATACAACTGAGGGGCCAATTCTTGTAAGGCTTTGTAGGCCATGCTAAGGACTTCAGTTTTACTTTGAGTGAAATAAAGAATTCGAGTGGGATTTAAATAAAAGAATAACTTGATCTCACTTAGGTTTAAAGGATCATTTTGCCTGCTGTGTGGCAAAGGGGTCATAGCAGGGCAAACACACAGGGAAACAGCAGGTTGGTCTAGCAATTTCTGCCAAACACAAGGTAGCTTATCCTGGGAACAAGCAGTGGAATACTATTAAGTGGGTGGATGCTGAGCCATCAGACCTTCTTTTCCCTTTGCCTTCAATGCTCTTCCCCTCTGAATCTTTTGCCCATCTTCTTCAGGTCTTTGCTCAAAATAGCACTTTATTAGAGAGGACCCCCCCTTAACCAACCTATGTAGCAACACAATGCTGTGATATACCCTCCATTTCATCCTTACACAGATTTTTCTCTATAGCATTTATTATCACCTCTTTCTTTCTCTTAATTCTCTTCCTCCTCTAACTAGGGTAAAAGCTCTGTGCTAACAAAGACTGTCTACTTTGTTCCCTGTTACATTTTAGTGCCTAAGACAGTGCCTGACCCCTAGTGGCATCTCAGAAGAGATGGGTTAAATGATGAGATGAATGAATAAACCTCATCTTCTGTATTAGTTATCTATTGCTGTGTAACCACCCACATCTCATAGGTTCACATAACAAACATTTATCATTTCACACAGTTTTTGAGGAACAAGAAGCTAAGGACAGCTTAGCAGGGTGGTTCTGGCTCAGGTGTCTCACGAGGTTGTGGTCAAGTTGTCGGTCAGGGCTGCGGTCACCCAACAAGGCTTGAGTGCAGCAAGAGGATTTGCTTCCACAGTGGATCACTCCCAGGATGTGACTTTGCTAGAAGGCCTCAGGTCCTCGCCTCATGGGCTGAGCGTCTTACGTGACAGCTCACTTCTGAGAGAGAGAGAGAGAGAGAGAGGCGGAAGCTGCAACGGCTTTCATAACCTAACCTCAGAAGTGACATGCCGCCCCTCTGTCTTAGTATATCATCACGCAGACTAACCTTGAGATGGTGTGGAAGGAAACTACACAAGGTCACGGAGACCGGAAGCAGTGGTCTCTGGGGCCACCGTGAAGCGGCTGAACATCACAGCCTCCATTTTATCAAGACCTTCCTCCCGCCAGCTCCATCTTTTTGTTCCTAACCCATAAGAGAGTAAACTGGTGCCCACAGCAATATTCAGGATATATATTCATTATAATGTTTAAGGTTATTGCAGTCAACATTTAAATGGAAGGAGAAGGCGGGGCAGCCATCGTGGTGACCAGGCAGGGAAGGGTAGGCTGATGACAGTTGGCTGCTGGAATGACAAAGCTGTGAGGACTCTGAGAGACAGTTGGAAGGCAGCCCTGCCCGGAGGGTGAGGTGTGAGAGACAGGTCAGGGGCCGGGCAGAGGCAGGAAGAAAGGGTGCCTAACACAGAGGGGACATGATCTGAGAGAGAGTTTTATCTGCCATTGCTTGGCCTGAGGCACAGGTGCCACAAGGGAACAGGGCCCTGCCTTCCGGTGGCGCTGGTCCCACACAGCACACAGACAGCTCGCAGGAAGCTATCCTGCAGGGCTGAGCCACGGATGGAGCTGCAAGATCACCAATCGATGCCAGAGGAAGGGGAGGTCAGTCTGGGCCCTGTCATCCTGGGAGGTGGCCAGCCGCTGGGGGAGACTTGGGCAAGGGCAGAGTGGGGGCTGCGCTGGGCACTGAATTTGGGGAACGAACACACAAAGCTTTGTGAGTGAGTGAATTAGAAAAAGGGGGAGATGCTTGAGGAGGAAAGAGGAGACAAAGACCCTTCCCAGATCACTCAGAAAACCTGAGGCGGCACTCAGGAACAGTTACTAGCACCTGCCTGGATTTGGACACTAGTTCTGCAGTTGGTTGTGTGCTCTTGGGCCGTTATTACCTTCTCTGTGCCTTAATACCTCCATCTGTTTAATGGGTGCCATTATAGCAGCTTTGGTGAAAGCTACACATATCGATAGAGTAAAACTGGGAGAACTTGGTTACGTGGCAAGGGTGCTGGCGTTGTCGGCGGCGGCAGGTGCATTGGGAGGGGAGCGCTGAGGCAGGGCAGCGGCACCGACGTGCTGGGCAGGGCAGGGCTTTGGGAAGGAGAATGGGGTCGGGATGAGAAGCAGAGCGCACAGGGAGCATGCGAGCGCGTTCGTTGATTCGTCTTCATGCATCTCTATGTGAGGAACTGTTATCAGCTCAAGTCTACAGTTTAGGAAACTGAGGCTTACAGACAGGAGGCGAAAAGGGAGGGGCTTGATTTTGAAACTGGGTTCTGTGTGTGGGAGACAACTGGGTGGCCTTGTCCACAGGCAGCTGACCTGTGGGATGATCGTTTGGAAGAGATGTGGGAAGGAGGTGTCGGCTCAAAGTCCAAGTGCAGCTCAGAGACGGTGTGCCAGGCACGCGCAGGCCCAGGGGGGGAGAGTCCTGCCTAATGCCCTGGGGGGCTGGGGACCACTCCGCGGGGCAGGAGGGGAAGGACGAGGCCTGCTTTGGTTTTTGAAGGTGACTTATTGGGACAGTGGTGGGGAGGCGGCGAGGGTGGGGTGAAACGTCAGAGGAGGGAGAGGACAGCTAAGGGACACGCACTCTGAGAAGTCTGGAGAGGCCCAGACGCGTCTGCCTCCCAGGCAGAGGAAGAGGGACGAGGGCAGGGGGTGGAGTTGGAGGCAAGAGAAGACAGGTTCGCGTGGCTGCCTCACACCGAGAAGATGGAAGCGGACCAGTTAGTGCAGCGGGGGAGGGCTGGGCGTGGAGCCTGTCCCTCCACAGCAGCAGAAAAGGGCCATTTTTGACTGTTTCTGTCCACAGGACTCCACAGCGTAAGTGCAGGAGAGGAGACAACAGGAAGCTGAGGTTTGGCCCTACATGCAAGGAAGGGGCTGGGCTCCCCGTCCCCTGCATTTGGAAGGAGAGCGGTGTGCCTGGAGAGCCCAGGCAGCCTGGCCCTGCACCTGTCTCTGCGCCGAGCTGGAGGGGCGCAGGGCAGACGGACCTGAGCAGGTGCCTGGAAGAGACTCCATCCTGGGGGACTCAAGGCCAGGCCCTGATGGCTGGCCTCATTACCTGGAGAGCAGAAAAGTGCCCGGAGTGCCCCTCGGAGCAGCGGCCAAGCTTGGAGAGGGATTTGAGAGAACTGCTGAGATGCTCGAGGGCGTCTCCCGAGGGGGGAAGGCAGCTCGGCGGCTTCGCAGGAGGAGGGGCTAGGGAAGGTGGAGTGACTGCAGGTGCGGAGACCCCAGCAGCCTGGGGGTGCTCTGGTCAGCACTGGTGCATACAGCCTCCTGGAAGGCAGCAGTCGCACCCCTAGGAGCACCTCCATCGCCGGGGCTCCTCACCCACCAGACGCACTTGCCCCCAAAATGCATCATCCAGTGTTTCCAACAGCCTCACCGAGGGGTACTGTAAATGAGCAAAGAGAGGTTGGGAGAAGTTAGCTGATTTTGTAGCATCACACAGCTCACGTGTGGTGGAATCCAGCCTCAATTATCTTCACATCTTTTTGTACCACAGGTAAAGTTCCATAGTTCTTTGCCATAATCTGTTCCTCTCTCCCCTACATCCACAGCTCCCTTCCCCAGCTTATCCAGCAAATGGAAACTCTGGCCAAGATCAATTCTTTGCCCACTGCTGCCACCTTCAGAGGCGTGGCTGACCATGGCTGGGAAAGCCTCCCCACCTGGACCGAAGTCTCAGCCTTTAACCTCTCCAGGGTCCAGTGGGGCCTTGGTGCGGCCTGGCCCACTCACTCTGCACCCCTCGGGATGACTGTTTCACACACTCTCCTTCTTCTCTGTTCTCACCTCCTGGGAACATCCTGGGTGCCCAGCGTGCTACCGTGATGGGAACGCCTCATCTCTGACCATCAGAGAAGGAGACTGAGGTCTGGACAGCAGCACCAGCCAGGGATCAGCTAAATACCCCAATTCCCTGCAGTCTGGCAATAACCCTCTGCTGCTAATTCATATATTTAATATGCTCTTCGCGAGCGATGGTATTTTTGAATAGGGCTTTCATCCACCCATTTTTTTTCTCTGAATGGGCAGGGTGATGGGAAACAATGCCACCATCCTCCACGAGGAAACTGGCAGTGCCCTTCCCTGTTCTGTCTTTCTGTTTGCATCTGGGCAAAGATGCAGAACCACATACGGCGATGAATGTGTGAGCTGGCTGCTTCTCACCCAGGAGGGGTGAGCTAACCTTGGGTGAAATTTGGGGCGATTCACTGGTCCAACTTCTCTTGGGACCCAGGGGCCAGTAGAGCTGCCAGCTGCACCACCTTTGCCCAAGGAGCACCTGGCACCAAGGAGAGGCGCCATTTGAGTGAAAGCCTGATGCTGTTTGAGCAAGGTAACTCCTGTCAACCTTAGGGTCCTGCCCACCCTGCCGAGGGTCACAGAGCAGGGAGGGCTAACTAGGCTCTGGTCTCTCTCTCCCCGTGGCAGTTGTCCTGTAGTTCACAGCCTCTTTGTGGACTGATAATTATTTAGAGACCTTTAAAAAAAGCTGTTAGAAAAAAAGCTACTTTAAAGCATCAGATTTCTAAGAGCATTCTAGTCCCATAACTATTTAAATGGAACTATCTAACTGGAAACTGGCAGACATTTTCCTCTCAGGCTACGAGAAGGTGACCTTCACTAGTGGTGAATACTGTTTTTTGATGCCCTGATTTCAGAAATTGACTCTGGCAGGTTAAGTGTCCATGCAGACACCTTGGGATGCGGAAGGCATGGCTTTTAGGCCAGCAAGACCCAAATAAGAGTCTGTAAGGGTAAGACACAATGGGAATCAAAGTTGAAGAAGTGACAGATGTCCTTGAAGTCCCTTCAATGGAAGATTTGGTCCCGATGGACTAGGTGGAAGTTGAGTTGTCACCCTTCTGACAGGGGAATCAGTCTGCGTATTTGCCGAGGGTCAGCCTGTCAGATTCCCTGGCTATATATTCACGTTGGGAAAACCCAAGACCACAGACGCTGAGGAAGATTCTACTTAGAAGCTACTGGTCCAGGGTGCAGGAGGAGGGAGGTAGACATTCAGGGCATGGGAAGAGCACACCCTCCGTGTTTCTGAGACCTCAGAAGCAGTGCTGGGGTCACAGCTGACTCCTCTGAAGAGTCACTGTTGAAGGAAGCTGGGAAGAAAAGGCCAAGGGGCAGAGGGAGAGCTGTGTTAGGGACCAAGACTCCTCTCTCTCTCTCTGTTCAGTCTCAGGCTCAGGCCTGGGCAGCGTGACCTATGGCTGTGCCTGCCAGGACACTTTCCTCCTCTCTGTTCTGGTTACCTATGGTCTGTGCACTCCCCGCCACCACCCTCAACACCCCACTCATGCAAGTCTCTCTTAAGTGTTTCCCAGGTCCCCAGGTCCCTGGAGGGAGAGGACATGCTATCTGTCTGCTCTCCAGGAGCCCTGGGAGCCGCAGGGACAGAGACTGGCCCCACACGCTGGAGACTCTGAGCCTGGCTCTGCAAAGTCTCACTCAGGCCATGTGGCCTGGAGTTTTCATAATGACAGTAACAAAGGCGAGGTCCTAAGCTGACACTGCTGCCTCTTCATACTGCTCCAACAAGACACTGGCAAAGGAATGCCGGACAGTTCCATGGGGGAAAGGGAAGGAAGGGAGCAGCAGACCTAGGCCACTCTCTGAAATGACTGTCACAGCTTTTTCTCTCTGCTCATACCTCCAACAGGCGGCCCACCCTCTCCTAACTCTCTGCTTCCTGCTTAACTGAGAAAACACAGAGACTACCCCTGGTTTTGTTAATATCCAACTATCCCATTCAAGCCCTGGATCTCACCCTGCTTCCTATTCAAGGACATCCCTCCTGCAATTGACCTCTGTCCACCTGCATCATTAGTTTTTGTCTCTCTGTGGGATCATTTTTGAGCAAATAAAATCATACTGGGATAGTGATCTTTTAAAAATCAATTAAGACATCATTTGGGTATAAAAAGCACCCATTTTAAGTGTAAATTTAGACAAGTTTTGACAAATATATACATTCGTATAATCACCACCACCGTCACTATCATAATATAAAACATTCCCATCACCCCCAAAAGGTTTACCATGGTTGAGTAGTATTCTCTTGTATGCACACAGCACAATTTATTCATTTGCCTATGGGCAGCTGGGTACAATTGGGTTGTTCTACTTTGTAGCTATTATGAATAAAAAGTGCAGTGAACATTCCCATACAAGGCTTTATGTGGACACATGTTATCATTTTTCTTGAATGTAAGTAGAACAGCTGGGCCATATGCTAATGTATGTTTTATGGAAACTTCCAAGTGGTTTCCCAAAGCAGTGGTACCATTTTACATTTCAATAGCAAGTTTATGAGAATTCCAGATGGTGCACTTGGTCTTGTTAGGGTTCCCCTCTAACTTCAGCCATGCTATCTTGTGTTTTGTGTGGAAGTATGTTCCTTTTTGTTTTAATTTGCATTTCCCCAAATGACTAATGATATTGAACATCTTTTCATGTACTTATTGGCCATTGATAGATCTTCTTTTGTGACATATCTGCATATCTTTTGCCTGTTGTATTAGTTTTCTACATATCACCACACATTTGTCAGCTTAAACCAAAAAATAAAGTACATTTATCATCTCACAGTTTCCATGATGGAGGCCTGGCTCAGTGGGTCTTCAGCTCAGTGGCACAAGATGTCAGCCTGGGCTGCAGTCTTAGCCGAGGGTCGAGCCTTCTTCCAAGCACAGACAATTGTTGGCAGAATTCATTTCTCTGCAGATAGAGAATTCATGGTAGTTTGCTTCCATGCCAATAGGAGAACTTGTCTGATGTTTCCACAGCCTTATGTTAAAAGGCTTACTTAATTAGGCCAGGTCCATCTACAGTGCCTTCCCTTTTGATTAGCACAAAGTCAACTGATAGGAATCTTAGTTATATCTGCCCAAATCCCTTCCATAATATAATGTAATCTGATCACAGATGTAACATCCATAATACTTAGGTCCTGCCCATAAAGGGGAGATAATTATATAAGGACATAGGTCATTGGTGATCACCTTAGAACTCTACTTACCACACCCATTTTTGTATGGAGGGATCTGCCTCCTTATTGAGTTGTATGAGTATTTTATAAATTCTGGATCCAAATCCTATGCAAATAAAATATATTGCAAATATTTTTTCCCAGGCTACAACTTGCCTTTTCAGTTTCTTAATGGGATTTGTGGCAGAAGAGAGTTTTTAATTTAACGAAGCCTAATTTATCACATTTTTCATTGGAGTTTATACTTCGTATTCCTACATTAGGAATATTTGTCTCCTCAAGGCCTGCAACATTTTCTATGTTTTCCTCTAGAAGTTTGGTGGCCTTAGCGCTCATGCTTAGTTCTATGACCCATATTAAGTCTATTATTGTGTATGATGTGACATAAGGGCTGAGTTTCAAATAATTTTCCCCCAGATGGGTATACAATTATACTATCAACAACTATTTAAAACACTATTTGCCCCCATTGAATGACTCTGGCTCCTTAATGGAAAAATCAATTAATCATATACAAATGGGTGTATTTTTAGACTCTTGTATTGTTTCCATTAATTTATATTTCTCTATGTCTACAGCAATATATCAATTATTATATATTTATATTTAGTCTTAATATTAGGCAGATTGTATTCTTCAGCTTTGTTATTTTCCAAGATTTTTTTGCCTATTTTATGACCCAAAGGCCAAATTTCTATATTTCTCAGCTTGCCAACTTCCAAAAATAAAAAAGCCTCTGAGATTTTGGTTGCAATTGCATTGAATGTATAACTCAATTTGAGGGAACATGCCATTTAAAGATATTGGGTCGGCTGGGTACCCATAGTTCAGTGATTAGGGCGCTGGCCACATGCACTAAGGCTGGTGGGTTCCAATCCGGCTGGGACCTGCTAAAACAGAGAAAATAACTGGGTGTTGTGGCAGGTGCCTGTAGTCCCAGCTACTAGGGAGACTGAGGCAAGAGAATCGCTTGAGCCCAAGAGTTTGAGATTGCTGTGAGCTATGACACCATAACCATGGTATGTGTTTCCATTTATCTTCTCTCAACATTCTTTCGTAGTTTTCAGTGTACATGTTTGCACATACTTCATTAAAATTTCCCTGAATTCATGTCACATTTTTGATGTTAAATTTTAATGAATTTGTATTTCAATTTTTTTTTTTCTTTTCGTAGAGACAGACTCTCACTTTATTGCCCTCAGTGGATTGCCGTGTTGTCACACAGCTGACAGCAACCTCCAACTCCTGGGCTTAGGCAATTCTCTTGCCTCAGCCTCCTAAGTAGCTGGGACTATAGGCACCTGTATTTTAAAATTTTAACAAATGGTATTTTAAAATGTCATTTCCTAATTGCTCATTGCTAGTGTATAAAAGCTTTATCAATTTTGTATATCGACTTTGTATTTTGTGACTTAGCTAAATTTACTTAATAGTTCAGAGATTTTTTTTTAAAGATTAATTATATATAAGGAATGTCTATATATATGATTAAGTCATCAAGGTTTTGCTCCTCCTCCCTTTCCTATTTATGTGCTTTTTTGCATTGGCTGAGACCTCCAACATAATGCTAAATAAATCTAGGGAGATCAGACATCTTTACCTTGTTTCCATTACTAAGGAAAAAGTATTCAGCTGCTCACAATTATGTATCATACTGGCTGTAAGTTTTGCAAGCATCCCTCTGATAAGGATAAAGCTGAAGAAGTTCCTTTAAATGACAAATTTGCTGAGAGGTTTTCTTTCTTTTTTTTCTTTCTTACCATTAATGGGTATTAAATTATGTCAATAATTAACCTTATATATTGAAAAGGTTATATGATTTTTATTTTAAAAATACATATGGTGAATTACATTGATTGATTTTTTTGAGTATTAAACCAACCTTGTATTCCTGGACTTAATTATCCTTGACCATGTTGTATTTATGTGAGTATATGTAATATATATACTGTGTACATACACACTAAATAATGTCTAAATAATACTATAGTACCTAAATAAGGTATACATAATGTGTCATAGAAACACACAAACATATACACAAGCAGTTCTCAATTTGCACTATTCAATATGCACAATTTTCAGCTACTATGTATTAGGTAAATAACACTTGGACTAAGTAAATAACCCAATAGGCTCAACGCCTGTGGCTCAACGGGCTAAGGCACCAGCCACGTACACCTAAGCTGGCAGGTTCGAATCCAGCCCCGGCCCGCCAAACAACAATGATGGCTGCAACCAAAAAATGGCCGGGCGTTGTGGCGGGCGCCTGTAGTCCCAGCTACTTGGGAGGCAGAGGCCGGAGACTCGCTTGAGCTCAGGAATTGGAGGTTGCTGTGAGCTGTGATGCCATAGCACTCTATCCAGGGTGACAGCTTGAGGCTCTGTCTCAAAAAAAAAAGTGTAAATAACCCAATAACATGATTCAAATTTCAGTTACCAAGGTATATCAACTGTCAGCAGTTGCATAAGGTACAAACTTCAAAGTTGGCTTCTCAGTTCAGAAATTACTACATGAACGACAGACATGAACCATGTTCAGTGAGAAATCATTTTTCCCCCACAAGTCGCAGTGATTGCTCACTGTGTGTTCATTACTCAGTTCATACACAGCAAAACGCGGCTGTGCTGCCTCATCTCCCACTGATAAACTCACGTCATTTCATAAACCAAAAGGTGGAACTGGCCCACAAAAGGGAAAGTGAAGCAGAGAAAAGGAAAGTGAGGATGCTGAAAGTAAAATATGAGTCCAACATAAACGAGGTCATTGAGTGAATGGCTGGCCATGGGAATGTTGACGCTGCTGCCATTCGACACTCTAGATTTGCAGCCAGAGGAACTTGGTGACAGCAAACTGGGCATAAACTCTAAGGGCTTATGACATAAAAGATGACAGTGTCTCAGAGGAAGTGCTAGTACTTCACTTTCCCTTTCTCATTTCCTACCCACTATGGTTTTCATTTGCTTCACTGTGAAATATGTTGTACATACATATACCAACATAACAAAGTAATATGTTCAGCTCAAAGAATAATAATAAAGTGAAAATCCTCTCTGCAGACGTATCCATCGCCCTGGTAGTTGTGTTAAATGTCCCCAATGTTACTTTATTGTTTTACTACACAGGAATTCATCCTTAAATAGTGTTATCTTTCCCTCTTGCCTTTTTTTACTTTATACCAATAGAATCATTTTTCATGTCTATATATTTTTGAGATTGTATCTATAGTGATGCATAGAACTGTCATTCATCCATTTCCCTGCAGTATTACATTCTTTTTTTTTCTGCTAAATATAATGCTGCTACATTTGCATCCTGTTTTATGACTATATTACAACAGGATGGATCAATCCCAGTTACAATGCAGAACAATAAAATGTGATCAGAAAAGATGACATATAGTGTGATTCCACCTATATGCTCCAGAACATGCAAAACTGATCTGTGTCAATAGAGGCCAGAACAGTGGTTACCTGGGGTAGGGGTGTCATGGGAAGGGGCGCCTTCCAGTGGGTTAGGAATGTTGTAAATCTTCATCTGCGTGATGATTACCCAAACATAATCACAACGAAGATTGTGAAGAATCACATTTACACCTTATACTCTAACAGCATGTTTAAAAAATAAGTATGTGAATGGCTCGGTGCCTGTGGCTCAACGGGCTAAGGCGCCAGCCACGTACACCTGAGCTGGTGGGTTCGAATCCAGCCCGGGCCCACCAAACAACAATGACGGCTGCAACCAAAAAATGGCCAGGCGTTGTGGTGGGCACCTGTAGTTCTAGCTACTTGGGAGGCGGAGGCAAGAGACTCGCTTGAGCCCAGGAATTGGAGGTTGCTGTGAGCTGTGATGCCACAGCACTCTATCCAGGATGACAGCTTGAGGCTCTGTCTCAAAAAAAAAAAAAAGTATGTGAAAATACAAAGTTTACAAAAGTATAAACGAATATAAACCATTGTTTAGAAATTATGACTGGAGTTTATAAACCGATATTTACAGACACCTAGGGATATTTCCAATAAATCAATACTGAGCTCTGGATTTTGCCTAGTTGCTGTGATTCCCTTAAGGATAATGTTTTGCAAAGAAGTGAAGTGTAGGGGTTTACATGATTCGCACTTAATGTTTCCCAAAGGTAAGCTCTATGAATTCAACAGCATTTTTCATTGAGAAAGGGAGACATGTATGAGCACAGGAAACAGTGGTTTGCCAGGCACGGAAGAATGCTGGGTATGCCTCAATCTTCACACTCATGTCCCCTGATCAAAATCCTTCTCAAATAGTTTCCTCTGGAGAAGCTGATCTTTCAGCACAGCTGTTAACCTCTGTCCTATAGTGAAAAGGATAGGACCTGCTTTTCTTCTATCTCACGAATCCCTTGGTTTCATGTCAAATTATTTTTACTGTCCAAATCCTCTACCTGTTTAAACCTTAGCTAAGAGGTATGAAAAGCAAGGAATAAGATCTGGGCTGGAATTCTGGTACAGCGACTTAGTACCAGGCCCAGCACAAAACAAGTACCGGAGAAGGGATAGCTCTCTACGTCATCCTTATCATCTGTCATTATTATCGCTCCTGTTCTGTCTTCAACGATTTTTCCATCATTTACCAAGATCTATCCGATCTGCTGTTTCTCTCTATCCTAGCCGGCCCCCTTAGACTTAACCACCATCTTCTCTGGGGTTATGAACATCTGCCGATTCTAGTCAAACTCCCCATAATAGTTGATAGCTTTTTGCTCAAAGAAAACTGTAAAATGTTTAGAATCCCAATAAAAAGCACTGAGAGATTCCAATATAAATAAGTCTATAAGGTTGCAAGGGGTGATGGCAGAAAACAGGTATAGATGGAATGAATAAATAATCTGAATGTGAGTCACCAAGAAGGCCAGAGCTGACCCTGACCCCAGGGGGGACTTAAAAAGAACAAAAGCCAACCTTTCTTGAGGACTATTCAGTACTTGCTGAGTCTCAGCCAGTTAATAATTTTCCTTCAGAAAAATAGGCACACACACACGTAAAATTTTGAATAAACTTCTGTGAATTGATTCTTTTGGAGGCCATACGTGTACCTTAGCTGATTCCATGGATTCCCATTTAATAAATTCTTGTCTAAGGTCAGCCCTTATCGATGGAAAAAAAAAGATAAAGGCAGACTTTTAGCAACTGTCAGATAAGTGGAAAACCAAAGGGATTGCCCAGCTCCTGAGGGTTACGACCAAACCCCAAGTACTAATCTAGCACAGAGGGATGCCACGTCCGGCACCCATTTGCACAAAGATGGCAGAGTGGGGGCCCCATTGGGAGGGATCTGAGAGCCCAGAGGACCAGATCACCCCTAAGGAAGGAGAAAGCAAGGATACCATCACGAGAAGCTGAAGTTTTTGAGAGCTGATCTCCCTAACTAACAGGAGGGTGCACACCAGAGAGGAATATCTGTGATCCGTGGTGCACCCGCTGACTGTCAACAGCATCTCAATGTGCACAGTGGGTGCTGGTGTCAGTAAGGGCTTCAACCTGCAGAACTATGATTGAAAGTCACCCTTTATTGGAATAACTCCCTTGGCTTAACAGTTCTGTGCATATTCTAAGGTGAGAAAACAGCTGACTCTCTGGGCTGTTCTGCAAGGGAAAGGGACACCCTTTCTTTATTGGATCGGCGGGGCAGATGGATAGGATCATCACTGACAGCGTTTCTTCTTTTTTTCCTTTTTTAAATGTAAGGAGTCCAAGTCACTTCCTCTTTACCACGGAAGATTCTGATGAACAATGAAAGACAGAGCAGATACAATGTTTTGAAAAGTTTGTATTGCCTTACCAATAGAGGATAATATTAATCAGCTACTCTCAGTCCTTCCTACTTCTCCCATATAAAAATGCTATAACCTGCCAGGCTATTTAGGAGCAAAATAATACCTATCCGCCCCTGGGGAGGCCTCGTTGAACAAGACCTCTTCCAAAACCACCCAGCGTCAGGGAAAGAGGAGTGTGCCCCTGTAGGGTGACCAGATGTCAGGGAAGAAGAACAAGGGCAACTATCATGAGTACCGTGTGGTATAAATACAGAGCAGGGTTTACCGGGGGAAGTACTAAAAGTAAAGAAGGAGCAGCGTGTCCATCATCCCTCATCCCTTCATCCTACAGGGAGGTAGGCGAGGCTGGGCAGCCCTGGAGCAGACACATCACAGTCAACGCTATGGCCAAGAGGCCCCTCATCATGCAACACTAAAGAGTTACAGGGATGGGTGGAGGGCTGATGCTAAACCTTTCTCAGGGTGGGGTCTCCGGTCAAGAATATCTGGACCAGAGAAAGAGAAGGAGAGAGAGGATGTCTGTTCTCTGAGCACCATCATCCTTCTCTGGGGTTATGACACCCTCAAAGCTGCCAGACCTAGGAGAGCCATGGCCATGGATTTCTTGCTATTCTCCGAAGTACTATTTATTCCACAACTTTGCTACCATACTATCCTCCACCACAGCCCACTGTCTTAACAGTAGACATTAAAGATTAAAGAATGTTTAATGTCTTCTACTTAAACATACCATTCTGTTGCACAAATACTCCTAGATTACCTTCCAAAAGACTTTGTTCTGAGGATCTTGAGAGGAATGATCTTAAGGTAGGAGCAGTGTGCTGCCTCTGTCTCTGGGCCTTCACTCCAGCCTACCCCCCGGGGCATTGTTCTAAGGCCAGGCTCACCTGGACCCCTGCAAGGCTCAAACTCCTTCTGTGCTCCTTCACGGCCTCCCGAAACCTAGACTACGTCATAAAAGGCCGTGGTTCCTCCATCTGGATGTCAAGGTCTGTATCCATTTGCTGTGACTTTCTGCTGTCCAGTCTCTCCTTCTCCCCACGCACACCAGATCATGCAGTCCCATTAATGCCCATTAGTCACCCTGATCCTCTGGTTTGAAATGTGGCCCCTTGCTGTTCGTGGGCCGCTGAAATCCACCCAACCTTCTCTTCCTGCCTCATCTCCTTGACTGTAGACTGAAGCCGTCTCCTCTACCTCTCTCCCTCTCCTCTGATCGCCTGGAGCACATGGACATTGGAACCGCAGCACATAAACATAGTTGGGGTTGTTCTCCCGTTGATTTCTGAGTCAGTCCTGAGTTCTCCTGTCAATAAGGAGTTCCTTGAGCCAGGAACCGCACAACCGTCAGCTCTGAGGGAAGAGGGCAGAGAGGGGCGGCTGGGGGGGTCCCTTGATGCCCTCACATCCCCAGGCCCAGCTGAAACACGGAAGACCAGGTGCAGTGGAGGAAGGACGGGGCCGGAGGTCTGGGTCCTGGGTTCTGGTTTATCTTCCAATGACCCTTAAGCCTCCTGTTTCTACCTCTTGACTTCAGTCCACGAAACCGTGAAATGGGAGAAGGTGGGATCATCCCTAAAGGTGTTTTCAAAGACTGAGTCTTCTCCATGAGTGACTCTTTGCCTCTCTTTGTGCATCAGAATCACCTGAGAAATTTTTAAATGTTAGTGATGCCTGTGCCCCACCATTGGGTATAGAAGATGCAGTTGGCTTGGGTGGAGCCCACACACCTGCAACTTTATCGAAGCTCCTCAGAGGATTGTAATGGGCAGATGAGAATGAGCACCTGAGATCCCTAAGTTTAGCAGGAAAGGCTCGCAGGCCAGCAATGTTATTTTCTGACAAAGCCATGGGCTCATGCTGCCCCCTGGTGGTCATATTGCTCACTTGTGACAGACTTCCCCATCTAAGGGTCTCAAGCTGGGGAGGGGCAAATAAACAAATGAAGACAGATAAAGAGAAGGGAGGAGGAAGGGAAAGGACCTGGCTTTTCCATGACCAAAGTGTTATTATAGAGGTAAGTGGCAAGGGGGAATAGCTATGAGTCTGTAGTTGGCTTGGGTGGAGCCCACACACCTGCATCTTTATCGAAGCTCCTCAGATGATTGTAATGGGCAGACGAGAATGAGCACCTGAGATCCCTAAGTTGTCTTAAGCAGTATGACTGCCCTCAGGACTCAGGCCCATTTGTTATAAGTCTATATAAACTTTATTATAGAGGTAAGTGGCAAGGGGGAATAGCTATGAAAATTAGCCAGGCGTAGTGGCATGCACCTGTAGTCCGAGCTACTTGGGAGGCTGAGACAGGTGGATCACTTGAGCCTAGGAGTTTGAGGCTGCAGTGAGCTCTGATCAAGCCATTGCAGGCCAGCCTGGGCAAGAGGCTGGGCAATTCCCCCTTGCCACTTACCTCTATAATAAAGTTTATATAGACTTATAACAAATGGGCCTGAGTCCTGAGGGCAGTCATACTGCTTAAGACAAAAAAAGCTTCCTCTGCATCCACAGGCTGGGTGTGAGGGGAATTCAGAAAGTGGAAGGCTTGGCAGAGCTTCTGACACAGCAAAGCCAAGTAGGATGCTTGAGATAATGAAGTGTAAAATGCCTGGAAAAATAAGTAGTCAGTTCTTGGGCCAACTAACTCAGTGTCAGTTGGTTTGTTTTTTTTTTTTTTTTCCTTTAGACAAGGTCTTGCTCTGTTGCCCAGGATGGCCTGCAATGGCTTGATCAGAGCTCACTGCAGCCTCAAACTCCTAGGCTCAAGTGATCCACCTGTCTCAGCCTCCCAAGTAGCTCGGACTACAGGTGCATGCCACTACGCCTGGCTAATTTTTTTATTTTTAGAGACAGGAATCTTGCTATGTTGGCCAGGCTGGTCTTGAACTCCTGGTCTCAAGTGATCCTCCCATGTTGGTGTCCTAAAGTGCTGAGATTACAGGCATGAGCCACCACACCTGGCCAGCTTCATCATCACTTACTAGTCACCATAAAACTGGGCAGAGAAGGAAATTTTAAAAAGCAGATTTGCTTTATAGGCTACAGGGACTAGAAGTAGAGGGGTGGGCTGAACAACCCACCATGGTATGGTGGCCCATAAAGACCCTAAGGAGCTGTTTTATTCATGTATGAGACCAGATTGGGCATTCACACAAAAGCCCTAAGGATCTTCGGCATCAACATTAATTATGCCAAGACTCTTTGTACCAAGCCTCAAATTAGGGGTCTATGTATTGAACATCTGGATAGCCTCACCCGTGGGCCAAGCTCCTTCCCACCTACATGGCTACTGATGCTGCTTCATCTGGTTAATTCCAACACATCCCTCAGATCTCACCTCTAACATCCCTTTCTTAGATAGGCCTTCCTTTACATCCTAATCAAGTCAAATGCCCCAGTTTAAGTGTTCTCAAGGCATGCTCTGTTTCTCCTCCAAAGATCACAATTTTAATTCATATTAAGAATTGAGTCAATATCCCCCAAATATGTGAGATGCTGATAGAAGGACTGCTTCTCTATCTCCAGATCCTGGCACAGCACCCTGGCCCATTGCAAGGGACCCAATAAATTGTTGAATGAATGACTCCCATCCCCAAAAGAAATTAATCTATCTTTTTCCTTCTTTATTTGTCATTCTGAATTTTCTTACCATTAATTCAATGTGATTGGCATAGCTACTCCATGAATGGATTAATAAATTGTGGTATATGTATACCATGGAATATTATGCAGCCTTAAAAAACATGGAGACTTTGCCTCTTTTATGTTTACATAGATGGAGCTGGAACGTATTCTTCTTAGTAGAGTATCTCAAGAATGAAAGAAAATGGCTCAGTGCCTGTGGCTCAAGTGGCTAAGGTGCCAGCCACATACACCTGAGCTGGCGGGTTCGAATCCAGCCCAGGCCCTCCAAACAACAATGACGGCTGCAACCAAAACAGAGCCAGGTGTTGTGGCGGGCACCTGTAGTCCCAACTACTTGGGAGGTGGAGGCAGGAGAATCGCTTAAGCCCAGGAGTTGGAGGTTGCTGTGAGCTGCGATGCTATGGCACTCTATCCAGGGTGTTGGCTTGAGGCCCTGTCTCAAAAAAAAAAAAAAAAAAAAGACCTCTGTGGGTGACTTCTAAAACACACAAGAGAAAATAAATAAATCAATACATAAAATAAAACACACAAGAGCATGGCCAAGAATGACTGGTACCCCTAACACTGGACTAGGTTGAATCATTAAGATAATTTTTTTTCTCTTACCAAACAAAGAAAAATGGAAAGTGGGGGTTGGGAAACCCTTTTGATATATGGAAATCCTCCAACTTGGTCTAAATGCCAGTAACATAGTGTTTGTGGATACACAGGACATAACAGGAATATTTCTCAGGAAAAGTTGACTTAGCTTAGGTGGGGTCTATACCACTTCAGCCTGCTTTGGTACCGTACACTCAGATAAACTCTTTCTCTCCCTCTGTGCCTGTCTCTTGCCTTTACCTCAGGCATGTCTGTTGATTTATTTGTGTCTGGTCTCACTGTTGATTTTTTTCTTGGCATTTTGCAATCATCTTAGAACCAAAATCTGAAAATTATTCTTGGTAATTTGACTAGAAAGGAAGAGGCTAAGCAGGCACCTTATAATCGAGGGAAGAAATCAATGCCAAAGGTCAGAGAGGTCAGTCTGCCCAGGGACAAACAGTTGATTTGCTAGATCCCTGCAGATCAAGGGAAAAATCATCTAAGGTGGAGCAGGAGGCTTGGCACAAAACCATGACGCTAATGTGGTGACAACTGGCAGTGGTGATAATAATGGCTTTCATTGTATCTAGCATTTACCAGGTGCCAGCATTGGATTTAAATCACAGTAAAAGACAGGGCTGGAATGCTACAGATCCTGAGAAATAATATCCACCCAATTTCTACTACTCTTCTTTTTCTTCTCTACCAAACGAGAAGCATGGATCACCTCTATCTTCACCTTACGTGTTAATTGTGTAGGACTCCAACTTGGTCTAAATGCCAGTAACATAGTGGCATTAATAACAATAATAACAAGAATGATAATGATAGAGCAATATAGAATGAAAGTAATAATGTAAATGTGCCATTATATACTGCCTAACTATAGGTCCCTCGGATATTAAGTAAATTTTATCTGTGGCAAGTCATTCAGAAATATTTGTTGAGTGCTAATAAATACATTACTGGATGCTGTCCTGGGTAGAGTGAAAAAACAGGCATGGCCCCTGTCTTTGTGTGCTGTTTTGTTGTTTTTCAAATTAATATGAAGGTCCAAATTTTTAGGTCTCACTGTTGTTAATGATAAGATAAGGTTCAAGTTGTAGTTGAGCCCTTCACCCAGGGGTGAGGGGCGTGCTGAACACCCTCACATTGGGCACCTTCGGCAGGATCCCTCCTCCGGCCTTCCCTCTCCCTCCTTGCTCCTCCCCCTTGCTAGACCACATTTGTATTTCTTAATTCCTGTGGGTGTGTAGTTGTCTATATATTGGTTTCATATTAGTATTGAGTACATTGGATTTTTTTTCTATCCCTGAGATACTTAGGGTTAGAAACTTGTGTTTCAACTCCATCCAGGTAAACATAAAAGATGTAAAGTCTCCATCTTTTTGTTTCGTTTTGTCGTCGATGTTCAATAAGGAAATGTATTCTGCTTCATAGCAGAATGGTTTAGATGGTTAGAACACTTGATTCCAAATCAAAAGTCCCAGATAATGGATTTTTGCCGTGATAGGAACATAAATTGTGATCTTGGGTCTGCCACTTAATTTCTTAGTACCATCTGAACAAATACCATGTTAGACTAGATTTTTTAAGTGCTCCACCAGCTATAACATTTCATTGGTTTAGAGTTTGTAACAAGCCGGGTTGGAAGGGCAATTTGGCTGAGTGGATATAAAAGGGCAGTTTACACTTCTGCATTCCAGGATTTTTTTCGTGATGGGATTTTGTCTAGAGATGTCCAGCTCACAGCTCTAGATTCTAGATCTAGTCCTCAATCCCAGTCCAGTGTGATCCAGTCTCCATAATTCTCCTAGAGCCAGTCCAAGGTTCCTATTGGGCCATAAACTGTCAGGGCTTTTGTTCCTGGAGCTGAGAGCTCAGGGCCACATTTTCCCCTCAGCCCGGTTGCCTGCAGTGTTGGTGCTCGAACTGACAGTGCTCTGGGCCAGGAGCAGCCTCACCACCAGCTTTCCCCTTCTGGATGAGGCCACCTCTCGCTACCTACTTGCTGTTGACCTTCAGAGGCCAGCAGAGTCCTAGCTCCACAACTCCTCCCTCTCAGTTCTCAGAGCAGACTCCCAAGCAGCTTGATTCCTGAACTCCCGACAGCTTCACCCAGTTCTGGGCTCGTAGATACCGGAGGTCCTGGTCACTCTGGTCTCCAGCCCTGCCTGAGACCTGACCACCACCCCTAGGAAGAAATGGTTCCCATCTGTAGGGTGGCCCAGCTTAAAATGACTACTTCCAGAAAGGAGAGAAACGTGGGTGTGTGTTTCTGTGATTGGAACTGTCATGAAAAGGGACAAGGGCACACACCCACAGGGACTACAGCAGTGCAAATAAAGTTCATTAAAGGAAATCCGGGAGGAGAGAAGCCAGGATCCCTTCTGAGCTCCCTGGCTCATCTCAGAGAGGAGTGTCTAGGCTGGGCAGAGCTGAGCTGGGCGCTGCCATAGGGAGCTGGCTGGCTAGAACTCTCTTTCTAAGGAAATGGGGAACTTGTCATGGCTTGTTAGAAAGGACCAGCCCCTCAAGTTCAACCTGAACCTCCTCTCCACATTTTGCTTATAGTTTAGCAGGCAAGAGAACTTGACATTCACAGTGAGATTAACTGGGATAGTATCATCTCAGTAGAGTGTCATGAGTGCGCAAAGGTGGAAGCAATTATTTTAGTGGTGGGTGGGCCTGTGAAGGAAAGCTCAGTAAATGTGACAGCTGAGTAGAACATTTCTGGATGGGTAGGATTTTCCAAGTAAAATGCTTATAGGGGGAGAGTGACGTTTAAGTGTGGGGGATTGTTTTTAAGGCACTAGAATTTTTTCCATGCATAATCAGGTCTAGACCTCTGTGGGACTATTAACTGTACAGCCTTATAGCTTTTAATAATGTGCTTTCTTTTACAGTCAAAAGAATTCTTTTGATTCAGGTAATCTAGTTTTAGAGGTTGCTTTATATAATTAGTAATTATGACAGAAAATGAATTTCCTAGACATGAAATATGTCATTTTAAATCTTATCTGTAATGAGCTGAGGATGTTAGCATTCAAAGATGTATTCAGTACTAACTATACCCTATGGGAAGGATATGTTGCATAGATCTAACTGTGGTTGAGGAATGGAAATCCTTTTCATTAATTTTATTATTTATTGTTGATTGATTTAGAGACAGAATCTCACTCTGTCACCCCTGGTAGAGTGCCATGGTGTCCTAGCTCATAGCAACCTCAAACTTTTAGGCTCAAGCGATCCTCTTGCCTTAGCCTCCCAGGTACCTGGAACTACAGGTGCCCACCACAACGCTTGGCTAATTTTTTTTCGATTTCTAGTATAGGCAGGGTCTCACTCTTGCTCAGGCTGATCTCAAACTCGTGAACTCAAGCAATCTACTCAATCCGGCCTTCCAGAGTGCTAGGATTACAGGCGTGAGCCACCTCACCCAGCTTTCATTAATTTTCAATATTTAAGAATTTATCTGGGGCGGCTCCTGTGGCTCAGCGAGTAGGGCGCCGGTCCCATATACTGAAGGTGGCGGGTTCAAGCCCGGCCTCGGCCGAACTGCAAAACAAAAAAAATAGCCGGCGCTGTGGCAGGCGCCTGTAGTCCCAGCTACTAGGGAGGCCGAGGCAAGAGAATCGCTTAAGCCCAAGAGCTGGAGGTTGCTGTGAGCAGTGTGACGCCACGGCACTCTACCCAGGGTGATAAAGTGAGACTCTGTCTCTACAAAAAAAAAAAAAAA